>VZTT01007628.1:0-48049 GCA_013400855.1 Buphagus erythrorhynchus | reverse complement strand
CCATTAATTTTTTTTTTTTTTTGCATTGTTTCAACAGCTTTTTCAGCCTCTAACTTTGTCAGAGCAGTTCAACTTACCAGGGGGCAGGCCCAGGGATCTGGAAACACTTTCAGCTGATTTCTGGAAACATTCAGTATGTTTAGGGACTTGAAGCAGTATAGAAAAACGGTTGGAAGTTCCACCAACCTGTTGTCAGAGACGTCAAACTCCTGCAGCTTCCTTAAACCAATCCAATTAGTTGCTGGAAAACATGAAACATTGTGGCCTTGGTATAAAATATGAGAGCTTTTAAGCCATTTAAGCCATTATTTTAACATTTTTGGGTTCTTCCCTACAGCCCAGCCTTGAAATGAAAGCCAAACACTGGACTGTACGTACTGTTTTCCTCGTCAAATAACTTCTCCATATAGTTTTTGGAAGCGATGAGTTTTTTAAGGTTTTTAAGATGTAGGAATCCAGTAGGGAGAGTGGAGAGCCTGTTGCTGGATACATCGACCTCAAGTAACCTGTGAGTACAGAACAATCTCAGTCAGGCATCAGTAAAACACTAGCAAAGCCTCCTGTTGCCATCTGTTTTACCAGGACAGCTTCAGCTCTGAATGAAAGCAGCTGAAATGTGCCTCACAAGGCAAAGCATAAAACCCTAATTAGAAAATTAACTCTTCCAGGGAGTAGAGAGAGGTGGTCTGGATAGACAGCAGATCAAATCATTGGTATCAGCCAGTAAATGTCACTCTGAGCCTGCTTAGAGGAATAGGGCTCACAAGCGCTGGAGAAAAGCAGAGTCAACATGGGACAATCCAGGAATAAAAGTCCCCACAACAGTCCTGACAACAAACTTGGAAACACTGAGAATGCAGAGAAGCAAATCCTAAGTTAAACCTTGCAGCAGACAGAAAACAGACCAAGGAGCTCCTGCCATGTGCTCTCCCCTTACACAGCCTCCCTCAAGCCCAGCTGAGCCTGCTCTCCCTGCAGGCTCAGCTTTGTGTGCAGCACGCACCTTGTACAAATGATCTCATCAGAGGACTGCACACTGGGCAGCTCTGTCAGCTGATTGTCAGCCAGGCTCAGCTTCCTCAGGTTTATCAGCCCCCATGGGATCACGGATGGGAGGGACACCAGGCAGTTGGCAGAGAGATCAAGCTCAGTTATCTGACAGGAGATATCGATCAGCCAGTCTAGATCCACCCAGGGCAGTTTGAGGTTTGACCAGTTCACACACAAAGCCTGCATGTGTCAGAGAGAGAAGAGAAAACCACATGAGTGAAATCCCAGTTGGTCTCAGCCTGTGCTACACCACTGGGAATCTGGCAGAGCAGAGCACAGGCCATAATAATTTTGCTCACTTTCCAATCTGCTTCTAGGAATTAAACTGACTCAGAGATGAAATCATGCCTGGATATCAGCAGCCCCTGCCTGATCCGCTCCATGATTTCACTCCAAAGACCATGAGCAAGCTCAAGCAGGGGACCTGGACTTCACCACCAGTCCATATTATTCAGGGTCCAGCTTGGACAGAAGGAAGTGTGAACACACAGCGGTCATTAAAACAAGGAAAAACACCCACGGCTTCATTTTCAAGATCACCTCATTGCATTCCAATTCTTGTCCTGAAATTCACATTTTAAAAATTATATTCCCAAAACGTTTTCATAAACTTGTTGTTTTTGCCATAACTCATCCCAAAACCAGCCTAAATTGAATGATTGTTAATTCTCCACCAGGAGGCAGCAAGAACCCGGCAGCAAATTTAATTTGCTTTCCAATGCCCAGTATTTAGCTCTTTGGACTTTTAACCCCAAATTTAGAATTAAAAGGAAGGTGTTTGGGGAAGGGAGAGAAAGAAAAGGGAAACAAAGGCCTATCTCAAATGCTTATTTGAGACTCAGGACTGATCATGTAGATCAGACAGTTCAAATGTTTTGGAGAATGGAACAAAGGGTAAGTACAAACAGATGCACTTTTTAGATACTGACAGTAGTTGTACTTAGTGTAGACACTGTGCTTTTCAAACCTTCCCTCGTGATGCCTCAGGACAACCCTGCAAATATGAATGGAAATATTATGCCCATTGTGCCACTGGGGAAACCAAGGCAGAGAGCTCCAGCTGTTTGTTTGAAACTACATCCACTGCTATGGCACAAGGCACCCCTGTAAAACACAGCAAGCCAGCAGCAATAAGAAATCACATTAAGCAGAGTCTCCACTGCTACTGAAAAGTGCACAGCACCCAATGGGAGCTGCACTGCAAAGCTTTTACTCTCACACCAAACATGACCTCTTTACTGCCAGATTTCCCAAGTCTGCACATTTAACAGCTTCCTGTTTAGAAACTCTTGTTTTAAATTCAGTATGCAGTTTTCTGAACTTTTCTCTCACCTGTAACACGTACAACAAATCCCTTGGTTTAGGAAAAAAGTACTTGTCCTTGAGTACACCAACCAGTGCAGTAATAATACAACCTTGCAGCCTTCTTTTAGGGGGTGCAAGCAGGACCTTGTGTCTGTGCTGCTCTTTGCAGACTGATAATCCATCTCTACTTTATATTTAGATTGCTGTGTATCATTTCCCTCAAAAATGCAGAGGCATGGCCTCAGGGTATTTAAGGTGATAAGGAGATACCTGTAGAATGCAGATAATGACTTTTCAAACCACAGACAAGATTGTGAAATCCAGCACCTGCTATCAGTGCTGTGGGTTGGTGTCCTGTATCCAAGGCAGCTTTTTTAATCCCAGCAATCAGTGCCCTCCTTCCCATCCAGAGACAAGAACTGACAGGGTCTCTCAAACTGCAGGACCAGCCAAACTCCTCTATCTGACTTAGAGACAGTGGACCAAATTCAGCTGGTACCAGTAACTTGGTATCAGAGGAGTTACCTTAGGGGTTTGGTTGGCTCAGGACTCTGCAGTAAAAATGTTAAGTGAAAGAAATCCTGACAGCAGTGCCACAAAGAGAGGGGATTTACTCCCCAACTCATACTTAATCATCTCCACTGTTTTCTCAGAAAAGCTGTTTCTCTGATACCAAAGGTCTGTGATGCCAAACTCGCAAGAGCTCAGGGCTCAGCCCAACCCTTCTCTCTTTGGGGCTGGTGGTGAACTCTGTGCTAAACCAGGGACAGAGTTCAGAGGATGTTAGCTCAGGGCTGACTGCAGACGGCTCACTGCTCTTCAGAAGGCCAAGGAAAACCTCTGCAGACTCCCTCTCCTGCCAAAGGAAGAATTTCTCAATACAAGCCCTGAAGACTAAATTGAAAACTTCTACTGCGGCAATGTCAGGGGATGCACTGAGGCAAAGGACTGGAAATTGTGCAGCAGCAAGAAACCCCACTGCTCTTGGGCAAAGGATCTACTATAAATATGAAAAATATTTACTTAAATCTGAGGCTGTCTGGTAAGGTGATTAAGAAAGGCTGTTGTGCATTTCTCCTAAATGACGTGACGTGCTCCATCAGAACCTCGCTCCTGCTGCAGATGGGATAATCTGAGGACAAGGATCTGCTCCCTCCATCAACAACCCTGCTCTGAGTGTTGTGTGGGACTGCTGCAGAGCTCTGTGCTGATGGTGATGTAAGTGAGATTACCAGAAAAAAGAAATGAGAGGAGGATCCCACACACACACATACATTTGTATGCTTGAATATAAAATTATTGGTAAAATATTTCCTAGAGAAAATACAGCAGACAATGCTCTTCTCTGGCCTGTAATGGAAAAATTAAATATATCTCACACTGTACACACTGGAAAAGTTACATTCATCTCCCTGCTGACTACATCTATTGAAGTTTGCAATCTGTGCCCAGCCACTTCACTGCAAAGGCTCTCTTTGGCATTTGTTACCTGTTCCTGTAAAAATGGACCACTTCCTCTCTTTAGCAAAACAGTGGTTTGCTGAGGGTATAAATTTATGCCAGGAAAGAACAAAAAAAAGGAGAAACAGGTATTAGAAAAATGAGATGTAACTCCTCTTGTCTGAGAAAGGGCAGCTCTGCTCGGTGCAAGGTCTGTCTGGAAGGTGTGGCAGCCAAAAGCAGCTCTCAGGCACATTTCATGCATAGCTCTGCATTCACTACTGTGAAATCCATTGGAGCTCAGCTGAGCTCAAGTGTTTCCACTCAGAGATAGCACAGAAGGGACAAACCCTTTTGAAGTTCTGGGCTCACTCTGAAATGATCAGTGCTTGGTTTTCCCTCCCTGTCCAAGGGGAGAACTTTCTGACATCCAGCTGGCTGCCACACACATCCCACAATCCAGTTGAGCTTCCTCCCAGTGCAAAATCCATTTCAGGATGAACCCTCTGAGACAAGGAGAAAGCGCCGAGGCAGTTTGTCTGCAGCTGCCACAAAGCTGTGTTTTAAAAAGTTATCAGGGTGTGTGAGTGTCACTTCCCAAAGATCTGAGCTCTGCACATAAACTAGGACAGATCCTCCTGCATCTGTCCCAGTCTGCCAAAATGAATTCAAAGAGAAAGCATTAAATAAGCAAACATATTAAAAATAAACAGCTACTAGGAGAAACAAGGTCAAGTTTCTGTGTTTTTTCTCTACTTTTTTCTTTTTTTTTTTTTTCTTTATAAACCAGGCCCTTCTGGCAATTAGCTGATGTCTAAAGACTGCTCTCTTCTTTGCTCAGGGTGTGACAACAGCAAAGCTGAGTCATTTTTACAGCAGCTAAGTTAAATATTGCCAGCAAATTCACATGGAAAACAGACCTCTTCCCTGTGATTCAAACATTTATTCCAAGTTTATTCAAGCTGAATTATCCAGTTGGATTTTTTTCTTCTGAAAGAGATTTTATCAACTCTTATCCACATCTAGAATTCAGATTCCTTTTGTTTATCTGTCAACAAAATTAAAAGCACCACAAGGATGGCTCTAAATCTACTGATTGAACCTAAAGAAGTCAAGCTCACTTATGTGGTCTAACACTCAGGGTATCAACAGGAGCCCAGTGAGAGGATTCTGGCAGAAAAACAGAGAATGGAGAAGTTTGTAAAGCTGCTAAAACCTCTCTCCTTATTTTTACTTGACACCAAAGCAGAACCAACAGCCTACAGTGCTACAAGCTGAGCAGACAGATGCTCAACTGGATTGATTAGGAACACCTTTTCACTGCAAAATTTTTGTGACCTGATGAAAACTGTAAGCATTGAAAGCTCAGGGATCTGATGCTCCTATTCAGTGTGGGTTAAACTACATGTTGAGGGGAAAAAATTAAAAATGTCTGGTAATAAATTGCTGGAGAATACAAAATACTGTGTGCTTCCCTATAAAGTAGTAACAATACCAGTGTGAGACACTTTTTTACTGCTGAGGATCTGAAGTAGGGAAAATACTCAGCAGATCATTGCTTTGCTCATGCTCCTTGTTAACTAAAAGCCACCCAAGCCCATTTTTACCTAAACTGTCTGACACAGAAGGGTTCCCATGCTCAGCTCTGTGCCATTCCAACACTTGGGGACACCACAGAGCTTGTGGCATCCCCCTGCAACCAGGGGGCACAACAGAAACCTAAAGGAGGTGATGACTCTGGGGGCACAGAGGCGATCTCTGCTAGAAGCAGCCCAGCTTCTTCTCTGGAAGACTTTGAGCCCAAAGTTGGTGTTTCCTCTCCCCAGCACACCCTGGTTCACACCATGGTGTTCCAGTGGCCTCACAGAAGCTGCTGCTGTGTCTTGCACAGCGATGCCATTCAAAGCCTTGATGTTTTACACCCTGTAACTCAGCATCAAAGCCACATGCAGGGCTTTCTAAAAGGGCAGCAAACCACAAAGGCTCTTAGCTGAGGAGAAGAACCAGCAGCCACAAGGCATGCAAAGACAATTATCAATTATTAACATGATGCCCCTTTAAAACAACATCTCCTCAGGCAGATAAATGGTTACTTACTGTTTTTGCTGGAGCACTACCTGGTAGTGGGGTTGTCTCAATGAAATACTTCCTCAGAAGGTGTTTGCTGGATTCAGGACTGTCCATCAGGATGTAAGAACAAAAGAAAGCTCCATTCCGCAACAAAAACACGGCTACATCTTCATTCCCTTTGGAGAAAAGCAGATTGTTTGCTCCCTTCACCTCATGTAAATGAACCAGTTAGGAGCTGAACAGAAATCCTGGGAAATAACCACTTCTGAAAAAAACTGTGGGGGTGTTCAAAAAGGAAACTGAACTGTGTAAAGGCTGTTTCCTCCAGTGGCAGGCCTCAGTTTGGTCCAACTGAGACAGCAAAGACACTGTGTAAAAGTGCTGGCCCAGGCTCTTTCTTTTTTCTTTTTTTTCCCATCTTATTAAACTATACACACAGCTGTGCTTTGAAGTGTAAATTATTCAGCCTAAATCAAGCATGTGTGCCAGAGTGTCCACAACAATAATGCTTTTTCTTGCAAGGATTCTGGTTTTTAAGGGTCTTTTCCCTAGGAGTTTATAGAGGAAAGTTCAGCCTCTCAGTATTTACAGTAATCTAACTTCATAAGGCCCTGACTCCAATTTGGCTGAGTTGAAAGATTAAGAGCCAATTTCATTTTAATTCATCCTGCTGGAAATCCAACTCCAGACAAGCCATGGATACCATCCTGTGTGTGAACAGCTCAGCCCATCCTTTGAAGAAAAGAAAAGGGGTAAAATGTAGAAGCATGCAAATACCCACCTGCCTTTATAGCAGCGTAGAGGGGCAGGCGGATGAGGACAGGGAATTCGTTCTTCCTGACTGCACAACTCTCTGGGTCAGCACTGTAGGCACGGATCAGGAGCTTGACAATGTCCAAATGGCCCTGCTGGCAGGCTATGGCCAGCATCCAGTTCAGGAGCTGCTGGCAAGTATTTGGACCTACCAAAAATATACAAAATGTGACTTAGTTGGTGCCACTGGGCTGTGACGTGTGAGAAATACCCACAGATAATGGCTGTGCTAAGGGGTTTGGGACAGGGTGAAGCTCCTGAGGACTGCAAAAGTGTGTCAGAGAAGGGTCCTAACCTGGTCAGGCACAAAGTTTTCAGCTTTGCTTAACTGTTGTGTTTTACCTACTCAGCTAATGGGTGAAATTTTTTGTCTGTCCCTGAGCAGCAACAGTTCTGCTAAAACACCAGCAGATAAATCCAAACAGGGATGATCAGGACTGTCTCTGCATCCAGATCCAAACAAACATTAGATCCAAACACCCAAGATTGGCCACTTCAAGTTCATGAGAGGGGATACAAAGAATGGGGAAAACCAGATGAGTTTTCATGTTACTGGATGAATAAAACAAAAATAAATGCTTCAGTCAACAAAAAAAGAATTGTTTTAGCTTGTTTTTGCTGCAACCTGAAGTCTCCCACAAAAACTTTCATTTCCCCTTCAAATATTTCACTTCAGCTCAACTTTTTACTATTAATTCATAGTGAAGTCAGACAAATGTCATTTAAGGCTAAAAAGTAAAACACCGTATTCTGATTTTTGCATGAATTTGCTGATGTTTTAGTCATTCTCAAACTGCTTTTTTTTCAGAAATAATGTTTTCCTGTAGAACACCACTTTCCTCTAGGTGTGCCTAATTCTGAGCACGTAACTAAATGCACAGGACAGAATTATTTCTGCTAACAATAAGCAGTCCTCAAATCTCCCCTGATTCCCTGTACTACCTCCATATACTTTACAAATTCATATTCTCTCTGAAACACTTACAGGAACACCCACGAGCCCAAGTTTTACATGTCAAGGCTTTTTTGCAGCTTATCCATGTGGAAATTACATCGCTCTTTGCATTCCTAACAACTCCACTAAATCCCTCACCCTCCTGCTACAAAAAATGGGCTCCACTTAAGCTGTAAGCCACAAGTAGTTCTCACTGTTCCAGGGAGAATCACTGCAGTGCAACGGCCAAATTGCAAATTTATGCAATTTATACCTAAGCCCTGTGATTGGTTTCTGCGTAACTTCCCAAGAAAACAGTTGGAAGGTCCTGCACAAAAATTTCTGAGAGCTGCTGTTTGTACAGAGCTCCTCCCCTGACCCCCCCGAAGCAAGAGCTGGAGGGAATTTGGTCACTTCTAAACTAAGTTTCCAGAAACTACTTAGGTCACTTTTCATTACTCAGTGTATTAAATTAATATGGTTTAATTTTTGCTACTAGGTTACTCAGTTTCCTTTCTGGCTGAAGGGAATACTACATTTAATTGCATCCCACAAACTGGAACATTTATTTTGCTTACCAGTGCTCCAACAGGACACCAAATAAGCAGGTTTCCCAACAGGTTATTCCCGTTCTCATTGAGGCCACTGGCAACTGTTTAGTCCCAGTGAGGAGCTAGAGCTATAATCAGGTTAAATATTGCAGAAGCCAGCTTAGCTCTTGTGCTACTGCAGTGTCTGAAGTCAAGGATTTGCCCCAGATGTTCTGCAGGACCTCTGGACCCCAAATGCATGAAAGGTCCCAAGGAGAAGCAGCTGCCAAGCTCACAGAACACTGAGAAAGCAACAGAGACCCAAACACAGCTCCTAGTCCTGAGTCAGAGCTGTGCTCTGCCCCACGCCCCCACCGCTCCCTTAGGAATTGTGTCTGAGTCAAAAAACGTCTGTGCTCTGAAATAATTACTATAATAAAATTTAAATAAAATGCAATGATTATTCTAAAGAAGGAATTCCCCTGAAAGTCAAAACAAAACATCAAGCAGAGAACAAGTGGGCGTCAGCTGTGCACCCAAAGTGTCCCTGACCAGTCAGGCCACTCGCTGCCAGCACCACTGAGACTGCTGGGGCAGCACTGGGATGATGCTGCATCCTGAAAATCCCCTAATTTCACTGCAGGGTCTGGGATGTTACCCAGCTGTGAGGCCTGACAGGAATGAACTGTCTCAATGGCATTTTCCTCCACTTCCAGTTTGCAAACATAGACTATTTTTATGTATGTGTTTCTCTTCCCCAGGGGGGAAGTTTTCGTCAAGCACAGCAGAGATCTGATCCCTCCTTGCACTTTCCCATGACTAAACCCCTCCCCTTCCAAGGAATGGGAAAAAACCCAAATGCCTGCTTGGAGCTGTAGCACACAGCTCCTGAAAAACTTGAGGAGAGGCAGGGTCAGCCCAGGGCTTACCACGCAGGGAATCCAGCAGCTCTTTCACGATGTCCTTGTGCCCAAAATACGCAGCCACCACCGCTGCATTGTCATCGTTGGGCTCTGTTGGTAACACCACCAACGCCTCCTTCAGCAGGTACCTCACTGCCTGCAGATCTCCATATGCTGCTGCAATGCCTAAAAGCTGACACTGGTGAAGGAAACACAGAAGAAGAAACTCTCTGTTAAGGGCAGCAGGCAGAGAAACAGCATTTCTAGAGCTGTATGGGTTTATTTGTGCCCACGCCAAGGCATGCCCACTGTCACCGTGGTTAACTGGGAATGTCATAAACACTAGTGGCCATTGTAATCACTGTTGATAAATTTATTACATTAATTTGTTGGGGTTTGTGTTACAGTTTTTTGTATGTTTTTATCACATAAAGTGCCTGAGGCACAGAACAGTGAGCATAAACCCATTTTTCATGGACCAACAGAAAAAGCATTTGCACAGCTCAGCTGCAAAATGCAGTATTACCTGTTTTGGAGATGGCCAACACGACTGGACTTGACATGCAGGGACCCTCCCAAAACACTCATATCAGCTCTGTGCAAAGAGCAGGCTCAAAAGGAGGGCTCTGAAGGCAGAGCAGTGCAGAAGCTGGCACAGAGCTTGTGACAGAATTCCACACACAGGCACCAAAATCTTCCCAGGAGGCCATTAACCATCTTTGCACTGATGGAGGAATACATTTTTTGCTAAGTCTATAAACTGCTTCCTTTTTACAGGGAAAAATGCATTTCCCTGTTTTGGTGACCACAGCAGCAGCACCCCTCCTCACACAGCCTCCTGTTCCTGCAGACACTGCTCCCTGTGGTCTGTCTCATCTTCCTGATCTGTGTTTTCAAGGGCAAACTGTGTCCCTGAGCATGTTTCTGCAGAGCCCCACACAACCAAATGGATTTTCTCCACCAAAAAAACGACAGAAGACAGCAGCATCTTGAAATTTTGGCATCTCTGCCAATAAAATCTGAGAGAGAGCAGTAACCCAACCCAACCTTTTCCACTTGCAGTGCAGTCTCCTCACAGGACAACCTAATCAACTCTTGGGCCTTGCTGGTGTCCCCAGCTTTGTAGGCATCCTGGATGCTTTCTGTCACAGGGGTCTGGATGACGGAGACATCGCCACTTGTGGACTGTTTGCCACCCATGTCCACAGTTCCTGCAGGAAAATCAGGAAAGAGAAGTCAGGGAGAAGCACCTGCTCGTTACTCATGCACAGCTGCAACACCAGTGAATCCTGGAAATAAAAGAAGTTGATGGTTTTCAGTGGAATATTTACTGCACATAATTAAAAAACCAAAAAAGAAGAGCCTCATAAGAAAGTGTAAGATGTTAAAGTACTTCCCAGCAGCGATATGAAACTGAGAGGGACAGTGAGGTCCCCAATGGCTCCCAGAGGTGGCTTCCAAAGGAAGGTGTGGAAGCTCACACACATGAACCCTTCATCTGCCTGGCACACTCCTCCTCCTGCTGAGGAACCAGGGAAGAGAGGGAATTACATGGGACTGGCACCTGCAGGAATTCTGACAAAGGCAAATCTGAAAGGCAAATGTGGTATTACTGGCCTTGCTTTAGTCACACTTCACTCCTGACAACAGCCTGATAAAATCCTACTGTCCTCCAGCATTTTCAACCAGAATTTTAGGCACCTCTATGAGTGTGAAATAAAAGAAATTGGAAATATTTACTCTGAAAAAAAGTATAAGGTAAAAGATTTTGCAAGATGCCCAGTGTCACCTTAATCAGTTCTGGAGAATCTCCTAGACCAGACTTTATTTTCCTAAATGGTGTTGAGAGCCAGAAGAGCTTTTAAGTGTCAGAGATTAAAAGCTGCAGCCATTATAGAAGATGCTTTGGTGGGTGGCTAATGAAGCAGGCAGGAAGTCTCACACCAAACCATTCCCCAACTACTAGTCCAGGGAAAGCTGCATTAAAGTCACTGAAATACAAGATGTTCTCAGGTCCACTCCTGAACAATAAGCAAGACAGAGGAAAAAAGCATTTTCCACTTGAAAACAAAATGCTTTTTCCTGCTAAAACATCAGGAATTATTATTGCTTATTTGCAAATGGTTAAATAAAGCTCTTAAGCCCACAGTTCTTCACAATGTATTAACAAGGATTTATTTTTTAATAGACACATATGTCACACAGGGCCTAGCCTAATGCAGCCTGAAAAGAGAAGTAAATATAGAGCAATCTATAACTGTCAGTAAATATCTTTGAATAATGCAGTCTGAATCACCAGTAGGTTCTGACTAACACTTCTCATCAATTATTTAAACGAAGCTCAAATCACTCAGACATTGGAGATGGCTCCAGAGGTTGGTGCCATTAAAAATGTGCCCTCACCAATAACCTCTCCCAGATGATGCAGAACATGTGAAGGACAAGGAGCAGAAATCAAGGCCCATGAAAGTGGGATTAAATTGCAGCACAGTAAACAGCATCTCAGAGTTCACATTGATGGCTGTAGTGCTTCCATAATTCTGTAATTTTAGGGAGTACATGGGAAAAGAAATTCTTCCTGCATTTGGTTCACTCTTTTAAAGCAGACCACACACCTATAAGGGATCACTAAGAATATCACACATTATTTAATTTTCATTTTCATGGACACCAAAGATAGGAAAAAAAAAAATGTTCTTAGCCAAGTATGTGTAAAGGATGATAAAAGGGAGAACTTTAAAGCAAAGTAGTTCTCCAGTCAAAACAACTCAGAACTGGACTAAGAAAGTTCAAGAAGTACAGATCCAAGCAAACACTGCAGTTACTGGAACAAGCAGCCTCCCCACTTGGCACCCTGTGATGAAATCCTGAACCTAGAGAGAAGCTCTGGAATTCCCCTTGGAGGAAAAAATGCCTCACACTGGAGATACAAAACAGCTGGAAAGCTCCTCAGCTTCCTGCTCAAGGAGCCCAGCAAACCAGGGCTGACAGAGCAGAGCAACTTCAATTTGCTTCCTACAAATTGCAGAAAGGAGGGACAAATTTTACTCAATTCCAGCCTCAATCCTGATTTTGAGGACTGTCACTCAAGGCCTATATCTGCAGCCATTCCAGATGTAAAAGCACAGGCTTTCTGCCAAAGAATTGAGCAGGATCATCTCTCTTTGATTTTGAATCATGGCTTAGGAGGGTGGAGGTATAAGAATCCCACAGAGATTCATCAGATTCTGGTGTCACATCCCCCTTGAGTAGAGAGGTTTCCAGCCAACCTCCCACACACAGAACTCTCCTTAAAGGAGAATTTTCCACCTCTCCTGCTGGAGCTGCCCCACTCAAACCAGCACAAGAAAGGTCACAGGGTTGTAACTGAGGGAAGGAGGAACTCTGCCTGCTCAACCCTAATCCCAAGAACACTTCTGTGTTTTGCCAAAAGACTACTTCACAATACAACGCAGCCATTGTGTTGGGCTCCCCCCTTATATTTTTGGCCCCCCTACAGTTTCTCAAGTCCTTTGTAGTGCAATGGCTCAGTCACAACCCCTGGTGCCAGCAGCACTGGAAGATCACGGGCTGGCCATGAGTTAGGTGGAGAATTGTGGGAGCTCCAGGAATTGGAAGGTCACAGCTGGCTCCATAGAGTTTATTCCCAGAAGAGTCTTCAGTATATTAATTTTAGTCCTTAAACTCAATTTCAGTCTTTTTTTAGGCAACTTTTTTTATCTAATCAAAATTTCTCAGTTTTGAACATTTGAATGCTCATCAAGTAGAATTCAATAAAGGTTTTACTGAGAGTAAGAAATCTGGGCAATTCTACTGTTTGAAACTAGTATTTTTATATTAAATATCCTTGGCAGCAAGATAATGCTGTCCATCTCTCAAATTTCTTACACCAAAACTTTCTTCTATGATTCCATTCTGCTGAGTAAATTGACCTCCTGCCTAAGGCCTGAGGGAAGAAACTGCCAAAGGTCTCCAGCAAAAAACAGTCCTTGTGACTATCAACTGAAAGCCTGAAAAGAGCAAAACTGGTGAGATACAGATAAAAAAGTTTGCCCTCAACCAACAGCTGTACTCACATGGTGCTGTCAGATTTTAGTAGAGCCTTCAGAGGTTAAATGAGAGAAGGTTGGCTATCCATTCTCAAATTCCCAAAAAACACAAACACCATCCAAGGCAAAGCTAAGCATCTCACCAACAAAATTACCCAGTTCATAGAAGACTTCCTAGTGACTTAGTAAATGATATATTGGCTTCTGAAATACAAGGGTGAATTAAGAACCAGCATGTTCTATAAGCTTAATTTATACTCACCAGTGTGGGGGGGGGGGAATAAATGAGGAAAACTACATTTTACTGGCTAAAGACTGCTTTATTTCTACAAGATGTATGACTGACCTATCATCAGCAGTGGCATTCATGTAGGCTGGGAATAATGTTTTGCCAATACATGCACCAGCCATTTTTAGCAGAAATCTGGGCTGAAGTCCAAAGAAATTCTGCTCTGTTTTTAACCTTACATGTCTCCTGCTCCTTGCCTGAGCTCTTCATGGCTTTCCTGTCAGAGTCACCTCACCCACACCCAGCCTTGATAGGAGAGCAATACTAGAGCTCAGTAAAACTGAACCTCTGGTTTTGGGCTTGATTGTGCAACACACTGAGCATTTGAGCCTGGATGTAGCAAAGTGCTTTTAATTCTTAGATTTTATGGGTTTAGGAACCGGCTCATGCACATAGCACAACAGGTTCTGTGTTACTGCACAAGGCACAGCAAGGGATGATATCCCTGCAAGACTTCTTGGATATTCCTGTACTATCCAAGAAACTCCAGAAACTTTACATACCCGGTGCCACCTTTTTTAGTTTCTGCTTTATTGCACACAGATCTGGGCAGTTCTTGTGCTGGCACAGGCTCCTCTAAGAGCACTGTCCCAAAGCAGCACCAAAAAGCAGATAAATGAAGCCTATTTGAACTGAGGAGGGTTCTTTTCTCTAACACCTTTGAACATCTCTTAAAATAAAGCCATGGAGTTTACCCCCTAATATGCAGCCTTTGCATCTCTGCATCATATTTGTTTAACCTCTCCAGAGATCCACAGCTTCTTTTCTTTTCTTGCTTTCTACTAAAAAACCTGTAAGCAAACCCAGGGCTGCTTGTGAGGGGAAAACGGGAGGCACCTGCTGACACTAAAAATGCATCCATCATCTATTCTTCACTCCACTTAATAGCCTGTACAAAAACAACTAACTTTGGAGTTATTTCTCTGTTGATTTCAATGATTTATACTTTGGAAATACCTTTTATGTTTGGCTTTTCTATAACAACCTTTTATAAAAGCTAAGAGCAAGACTAATTTTCTTTTAAAAAATATCCCAATGAAACCAGAGGTTATCAATAAAAAGCAATGTTATTTTATTGCCACTAAAAGGGCACAAGGTATCACTTTTAAAGTGCAACAGACTGCTGACCCAGCTCAGAGAAAGAAAATAAAAATAAGCCTTTTTAGCAATAAAGAGTACAGTGAGAATTTTAGGGTCACGTGTAGTTAGACCCTGTCACAGGCCTTATTATTACAGCAAGTGAAAAAAAAACCTCTAAAATTTCTAAATTGACAGTTTGGCATTAGGAAAAGGGGAGGGTTTGCAGGTCAGTGCTATGAATCAGCAAACAGCTGCATAACAAAGCAGTACAATGCACAGATGATTACTGTCTTTATAGCCCAAATCACTGCACCTCTGACGCATAAACTCACAAGAGTTTATAAATGCTACATTAGGCCCTTCAGTAACCAGTAGTTCTGCAACTAGTTCTAGTACTTTGCAACTAGGTAGGATGGTTTTATTTTGCAGAGAAATATATAAACGAGATGCTTTACCCAGGATAAATCAGGAAGCTCACCTCCTCCAAAAAAAGAATTACAATAATAATACAACTTGAAAACAGCTACTGACCTTGTCATAATGTGTGCAGGTATTTCCAGAGACAGGAGCAAATCAAGCTGATTCTTTAACACAGCATCCCACCCAGCGATGCCCAATTCAGCTGTTAATTCCTGGGACTGATAACCACCCACCTCTGCTCCAGCACCAGCAGCTCCTGCAGTGGCCACTGGATGGAATGGCTGGCTGGCTGCTCCTTTGTCTGAATTAACTACCACAGTTTAGCCTTGACAGATATTTTCATTTCCATGTCCCATTACAATGAAATCCAAGCCTCTGGTGCAGAGGATGTGGGGATGGGGGTGGGCAGGGAGGCTGCCTCTCTGAGCTCAGCTCAGACATTAATTCCTCAACAGCACCAGATGGCTACAGCTAAACTGCACCAGCTTAATCTTTTGCCATTTTGACTTCTGAGCACTGCCACATCACAGGTAAAAAATGGGACATGGACGAGGTTGAAGATTTGCTGAATATTTAAAGCCAGCACCTCCAAACACTCCAAAACTCACTGGTGTCATGGAATATTTTTCAATACTACCACACAAAAGCTCTGCCCAGCTGGTTTGCAAAATAAATGGAAAGCCATGTAATTTCTGAGTCTCTGCAACAGACTCATGCATCTTGTGCTACTTTGGAAAACTTCAGGCTAACAAACTGAGCAGCAGCCAACGGGAAGCCTCCAGTGATTTCAAAGGATGATGGATCTGCCCTACATTGCACTTTCCATTTAGATGGGCAAGAAAAAATTTTCAGTCCTCTGGAAATTTCTGAGATACTGAAAAATCCCATCCCAAACCAGGAAGAAAACCCGAAACCCTGGGTTCTTCAATAAAAAAATAAAGAAATAAATTTTGCAGTCAGCCCAAGTGAGTAAAAATGCTTTAGGAAGCAAAGGTATCTTTTGTGTTCCTTCTCTAATCAGCTGACACTTAAGGGTTTCCTTTTTTAAAAAAAAATATTTTGTTCATTCATTAATTTCTTAGAAGATAAAGCCACAGACCAAGATCTCTTGTGTCCCCCACCTGCCCACACTACCAGAACCTCCCTCAAAACCATCCTGCAGCAAGAAGCCAGTAATCTGCTTCACCTTTTCCCAGACTGACATGAAATACATGTGGCTCAACCAATTCTGCTTTAAAAGGATATTCAAAAATGGCAATACCAATAAATCCCCCTGTGAGAAGACACTGAGAACAAGATGGTTTATCTGGGAAGTTCCAAATCCCCACTGGAGAGTCTATGCCAGAACTGGGTCATGGCCCCTCTGACCCTAATTAATATTTCCCACAACAAGTGGGATGTGCCAGCTTCTCAGGACAGTGGGAACCCTCCACACATTTTTTCTGCCTATTTCCTGTGGTTTCATTTACCCCAAACATCCATTATTTCTGCTAATTAAAGGAGTGGCTCTGCACTAAGCTCTGCCTGCCAAAGGCACTGGAAAAGGTGATGTATTGAGCACAAAAGCCACCCACATCTACAACAGACCTCACAATCAATGCTCACTGCCCCAAAAGGAGACTTAAAACCCCAAAAGAAACCATATATGAAACAGAGAGGAATGCTTCAAAGGCAAAAATCCAACACTGAAGGAATCTTTTTCACTATTATTGTAGATTCTGGAAGTATTTTGAAATTGTTTACATGCCAGCACCACACATGCATCATGCTGATCTGCACTGAACATTTTCCAGCAAGCACCCGGGGCACGCTGACAATTTTAGGTACAGTTGTGTAAAGTGAACTATTACCACTAGAGTAATTGGAAATTTTCTATTTATAACACTTTTAACCTGCTAGGAAAAAAAAGCATTTGCTAATGCAAGCCTGGAAGGAAAATATGAAGTCCCTGGTGGAAAAATGCTCTGGATTCCTGCCTTTTCACTGGGCTCCAGAATGGAATTATGAGAAACAGACGCCTCCAAAGGCTTTAGCTCCACACTTACACAATCATTTCTTCATCATCCAGGATAATGAGGGAAGAGGGAACAGAAAAGCCTCAAATCCTGGTAACACTGGGACTCAACAGTATCTGGGCAGGCTCCTGCATTTGTGTGTGCACCTCTCAAATTCCTGGGATTCTGGGAATTGTTCGTATTGTCCGAAAAGTTAAAATGGGACTGAGTTGGGTTATTCTTTGCTGAAGTACAAAAGAGGCTGCACAAAGGCACTACAAGGCAATGGGGTCAAAGAGAGCACATAGAATTACACTGGAATATGAGTGTCAGGACAAACCCATCATGGCACCATGCTGGAAAGTGCAGAATAGATCCAGGGTCACTAATGACAGCTGCAGCTATCCATGGAAAAGGAAGCAGGGATTGGGACATGCCTCTCCTCTGCAAGAAGACAGGATGTTCCCCACTGGTTGGTTGTGAGGTGCAGCTTCACTTCCACTGCTCTGGGCTGTACCTGGTGGGAGAGGAGCAAGACTGTGAATCTCTCTGGGCAGGGAGGGAATGGGACAGGGATGTCCTCCAGCAAGCACAGGGCACAGACTGCCTCTCACAGAAAGTGGGAATACCTCCCAGCAATGCCCTCTTGGGGTGCAAAGGATCAGCAAAGCCCACAGAGAACAGTGATGCTGTGAACTTCTATCTCCAAAGAGAAGCCATTGAGAGCTCCAAATAGCCAGAGAGTTGCTGTATTGAAAATACGAATGACTCAGCTCTGGAGTGAAAGTTTCTATTTTTGTCTTTTGGCCTCAGTGATTTGGTTCCCATCCTACAGCTTGAATCATTCAGAAATGTGCTTCTGCAGGCAAGGCCAGCTATGCCACTCTTGCTTTCCAAATTTTAAATTGGAAGATATACATTAGCATGCAGAAGTACGGCAACACTTTTGGATTTTCTTTGTGTTCATTTCCAGGCATGGCTGGAAAGGGAGGATTGTTAAATGATGAAAGGTGTCTCCAGTGAGACCATTCTTGTCCAATTGAATCAAATATTATAGCCAAGAAACCAAACCAAGACTGGATTTCATCTGAAACTACACAAAATAAAATTTCATGGCTAACTTTCTTCTGAACCTTTTCCCTAACATTCAAGCTTTCACCAGAAGGAAAAAAAAATCCCACACGCCAGTGTTTTCTCTCTTTCAGAGAAAAACATTTGCTCAAAATTCTTCTTTTAAAAAAATTAAAACATTAATTATTCACGTTGAGGAAGCACCAACTCATGGCCAGCCCACTTCTGCTGCTTATACACATATTTTAACTTGCTTTAGAAAGAAGCAAATGCTTTTAGCCCCAGCTGTGAGAGGCTATGTGTGGAGGGCTCAGGAGGGATTTGCTGTGTGTGAATGAGAGGAAGATGGACCCAAGATCTCCTACCAGCTCCACCAAAGACACATCTAGTGATCCCACACCTTCTCTGAGTTGGGAAAAGCAGCTCCTAAGCTTGTGTTTCACTTTATTAACACATGTAAACACCTTCCTCAATGGAAAACCCCTTTACAGCACTGCAACCCCACTGCTGGTCAAAAATAAGAGCACAAAAGCAGCCGAAATCTGTCTCTCCAAAGAGTGTGATATATGGACACTGACCCACACATTCCTTCCAGCTACTTTGACTAAAGTTTGGAGAACGATAGAATATATTTTATTAAAAAAAAAAAACCTGAGAGATACAGGAGACACATCTAAAGGAAGAAGCCTTTCAAGAGATTTGAGGGGGCAAACATCCCACGCAGCAAAATCCAAGTTTAGCACATGTTAGACACAGTTCAATGAGTTTCTTTACTGTGCCTGCTTGACTAATAAAATACTCCTTGCTACCCTCACTTCTCATTTATCACTAAGACAACCACTCTGGATCAGTTTAAGTAAAAGTGTTGCATGCAGAGAAAAAGAAAATGCAATCAAGATATTGGATATGGTTGTCATCAAGAGACTTGAAGAGACAATTTGGCAACAGCAGAGCCAAGGGAAGTGCAGAGCTGGGAAGAGCACCAAGGATGGATAAGTTAGTCTGGAAAAGAAAACAAAAATCCACACAAAACAGTGGAGAAAGTGGGGCTTCACTCCAGCTTCTACTGAACTCAATGTGAGCACTTTCCACTCCTGACTCTTCTTCCACAGGAGTCAGAGAAGATCCTGGCTTCCAGGACAGACTGGCTCAAAGGGAGGATCACCTGAACAGCTGTGTCTGGAGCAGAAGAGAAACCTGATGGAAAGTCCTCTGCTCTTGGCCCAGACAGCCACCAAAGCTTTAATGGGGCTACCAAAAAAAAAAAAAAAAAACATAAAATCTTCCCCTACTTGTGACAAACCCTACAAATGGCAGAAATGCCTGCTTTTGCAGGGAGGTATTTTGTCTTCCTGGTGCCTGGGAATATGAGCACCCATTTCAGTGAAGGAGGACAAGGACTCTGCCTGGGAGGCTCCTCTGTCCATGTTGTGACCCTGCTGCAGCTCACAGGACTTTTGGATGTCTGCTCCAAGGCAGAGACAGCAAAATGAGGCAGGGCACAGTTCATTCCCTTCCCACCAACCTTTGACAAACTCTGATCCACTGCATCCATGAACCTGGTCCTGTCCATGCAAATGGCTTTGATTTGGCAGCTTTTATTCCCACTCTGCCACTGTTTGAAAAGTCCAAGGTGCAAAACAGGGGAGAATTATGGCCAGGATTACAAGCTCACTTAAGGAGCCAGGCTTTTTATTTTTCAGGCTATGTATGAGATCTGAAAAGGGATCCTGTCCATTAGTGTTGTAAAAAAAAAATAAAATGTTCCTGTTTGATGCCAAAATAAAAGCATTTTCAAAGGCTCTTTGATGTGGAAGACAGAAAGACGTGCAGGCAGATTCTGGAGGAGGTCTTGTCTTCAGCAATTACCAGCACTCTTTTTGAATCCTACTCCCCAGACAGAACTTTTATATGAAATAGATAATCATGCTGCAGAGTGTATCAGCTCTAAACCTTGTGGCTTTTCAATTAAGCAGCAATAACCTCCAGTCCAAAAACTGCTTAACCAAGGCAGGAATAAAACAAACAACCCCCAAAACCAATTAACTGCAGGTGAAGCAATTCCAAAAACATACTTGCTTTTAAAGGATTTCATTTTGAGCTCTTCTTGGGTAGCCATGCCAGTTTTCCAAGCAATATTTTGATCATTAAAACAAGAAGTGATGCAATTTCCACAGTAACCACAAACATACCAAGAATATTTGAGCTAAATTTATCCAGACTTCTAGTCTGAGTCACTGCTTTGGTTCGTTATTTTTCCATGATTTTCAGCTATGCACAGAGAGGAGCTGGGGACAGCCTGGGACTGAGTTTTCCCCAGCAGTATCTGAAATGCCAATCTTTATTCCTGGGAGCCACACATGGACTACTAGAGAGGAAATGAAGCTGCTCCTCCAGCTTCCAGCCCCAGGTCCCTGCTCCTTCCTACCACTCTTCCTGTGGCACATTGACCCTTTCCCTCACCCCTGGGTGACACCAATGCAGCTTGTCTTTGCAGATGTGAAGTTCCTGAAGCTCACCACGGATCTGCTGCCCTCTCCAGCTGCAGAGGGAGAGCCAAAACAGAGAGGATCTGCCCCAGGTTTCCCACTATGCATCTCCATGGCAGACCCCAAGGTCTGCCAGCAACAAAAACTGCTGATTCCCAGAGTCTCTCTGACTGCAGAAGGGCTTTTGGAAGGATGAGAGCCTTTCCTAAAACTTAAAGACTTTTTAAAGAGGTCCTCTAAAGTGAGGGCAAGGCACAAATAAAAAAACACTGAGACACTTCTGTTGTGAAAATATCAGCAGCTTACATAAAAGAGCTGCTGCTGTGGTGATACATAATCATGCAAATAAGCAATTGCTGACCCACTAATGAGCACACAGACTTGGATTAAGGGAAGGAATTAAATATCAGCCTGACTTGATGTAAAATCTGAAACAGAACCTATTAAGAGACAGAATTCATGGTTGAGTCACCATCCCTGGGGGGGTTTAAAAGCTGTGTGGATGTGGTACTTGGTGACATGGTTTAATGGTGGGCTTGGCAGTGCTGGGGGGAACAGTTGGACTCAATGACTTTAAAGGTCTTTTCCAGCCTTAAAAATTCCATGATTCTATGATTTTATATAGCAGATTGGGAGTTGAATGGTATAAAATCCATCCCCCCTCTCCTCATCTGCAATGCAAACAGCTCCTCCCAGCTCACTGCCTTCTGCAAGCACAGCCCTGGCAGCCCCATTATTGATCAGAGCAGTGAAAAACAAACAAACCACAGACTTAATGCTGTAAGGATCCCTGAAGATCCCATTATGTCAGTGCAGAGAATTTAATGGGTTTTGGATAAGGCTCCCATAGGATCTGGGGAGGATAAAACCCCATAATTCATAGCATTTTCTTAATGCAAGTATAGAATCACCTGCAACATCTCTGTCAAAACAGTACATCAATTACAGGCCTGGTAAAGGCTGAGTTGGTGTGAACACTATCAATTGCTCGATTCCCACTAAAACAGAGGACCCCAGAATCAACCCTCACCTGAAAGCTCCCTCATACATCACACCTCAGGAACACTGTAAAGAATTCCCTGTGTACAAGTTCTAAGGGCACAGGATTTTCTTCATTACCTTATCACCTCATCTTTGGTTTTTTACAGGCCTCTTGATAGAGTTGTCATAAGTTACAGTTCAATGTAATATACCACAAATACATTTTAACATGAAGGTGTAAAAATAAAGCTGTAAAGCAGCAGATAATTCCAGATGCAGTTCAAATAAAGATCAATGTTTTACTGCTGCCTGTAAATCAAACTGGCTCTCAGCTCAGCCTCTCTGCTCAATTAACTTCCCAAGGTCTTTGCTGCACCACTGGCTCTCCCAGCAGCTCTGCCCTCCTTGACACAGCCCTCAAGTTCAAGAGCAGGCTTTGATGGTTTTTGTCAGGAAAATTGTAAATGCCTCAGCATTCCTTGCCCCTTTTGGAAATACAGGTTGGGTTTGGAGAGATGTTGTAACACCCAGCTCTGCACAGGAGGGCAGGTTTAACCACAGGCATGTTCAGCTGCAGACCAGCCTACTGCAGAAGCCCTTGGCCCCTTGTGAGGTTGCACCACTTCTGTATGAAGAGTTTATTTAAATATTTAAAAATACAAGCCTATTACTGCCTTACTGGTGTACTTCCTATTCCTGCTGAGCATTTCCTACTTCTCCTTCTGCAGGGCACTCTGCAGTGACACTGACTCACATACAAAACCTGTTCTATTTTCTGCTCTTTTAGCTCATAGGAACCCTTTCAGTTTGCTGTTTGGACTCAAATTTACTCACAGCTTAACAAGCAGGAAGAAAACCAGGCTGATTTAGTCTGATTATGGAGAACTTCACACGACTGTCACACTTTGCAGCTCTCCAGTGGTCTGTGTGCTCAATTCACCTCCCAGATCCTCTCCTTGTCCTTCTCACCCCACACTGTCATAAAACACTCAGGGCAATGTTACTAGAGGGTGATGTGTGGATGGAAAAAGCAGGAGAGAGGCTGTGAGTACTCTTTCCCTGTTATGCAGCACCATGTGCCTCAAGGCCCAGCTGCTGGTCCTGTTCCCACACATGGCTGATGGGAAGGTTTTAAGGTTTACATGGTGATTTCAAGAGGAACAAACTGGTATCAGTGGTGCTGACTTTCCCTTCCTCCTCTATTCAGCAGGAAAGATTTTTAAATAAAGTTATTCAAGCTGCAAACTCCTGCCCTTCACATTTAAGGCAACAATGGTGCAGAACTGTGAGGAAATCACAGAATCAGAGAACAGGCTGAGTTGGAAGAGACCCATCAGGACCATTAAGTCCACCTCTGCACATCTCCTGCCCTGATGCCAACCAGGAGCAAAGCTGGAGGCACAAAGTGTGTCCCAGGAGGATAAATTGCTCCATTTGCCCTTGGCCAGCCTCGAACTGCCAGCACTCAAACTGCTGTGAAAATTTTCTTATAAAACTGCACTTGCTCCTGAGCAGTCCCTCTTGTGAAACGACCCTTTGACTTTTCCAGTTCAACCCTTACTCACACCAGAGCCTTTTCCAGGATTCAGGAAGCAGCAGGGCAGGCAGCAGCTCTCTCTGTGAGTCAGATCTGAGCTGAACCATGGCCTAGCTGGGGTTGCAAAGGTCACTGCCATTGTGGGCAGCTTCTTTCTGCAAAGATAGAAAGCCCTGTGAGCTGCAGGGTCAGCACAGCACCTGCAAAGCACAGCTTTAGGGGCCTCTGGTCCACTCCAAATGACAACTTGAGTCATATGTTCTGGTTACTTGTTTGGTCCCTCATGTAATATTTAGCTCCCTTTTCCAGGCACACTGTCCATGTCCACCTGTGCTTCCCTGGACAGTGGAAAGTCACGAACTTCCAACTGATTTGCCTCAAAAGAAGTTGTCAAGGTGCACTTAGTTAATATCTGCAAAGCTACTATAAAGTTTCAGGCAGCTCTCCTTGGCATTGTTGTCCCTAATTATGTAATGTTAGACACCTTCCACCGTAACACCCCTCTTCAGTGCTCATTTCTAGATTTAGCAGGAGAGAAGAGACACCCTCTGGCATGTTTGAAGGATAATCCAATCCCACCTCTGAGACACACACCAGTGGCATATGAATGCTCTGTGACTTTGAATAAAATTCACAGTAAGAAGGAGATAAGCTTTTTAACAGAAGTACCCTTATGTTTCAGAAGACAATGATTGTGCTACACCTCTGAGGAACTGTCTCTTAGAAAACCATGCAATAATTGAATCCTAGCTGTGAAATTTTTTAAAATTCAAAGAAATCCATCAGCCCATAGAAGGCAATGTATGCTTTTCTACACATTCATAAAGTGATGCCTTTGGGCTTCCATTGTGCTTCCTACAAAATTCACATAATTCCACCTCCTCTGTATTATGCACAGCTCTTTAACCAAGTTTTTTAAAAAAACCAAACCCTGTACTTCATGAGAGACTGCAGCCACCCCCATATCCCTGCTCAGTTTCTTTTAATTAGGACAAGATGAGCAAATCCAGGAGAGGGGAAGCAGGGTTTGAGGAGGCAAGGAAGAGATGCTGAGTGCACCCACAAGGGAGCCTCATCCTGAGCTCTGGTGACAAATCCCCTCCAAGGGCTTGGTCAGCACCACCAAGTCAAGCCCAGCCCCATCCCTGGAGACCAGAGAGGGTCCAGGTCTGACACACAGCTCACCCACTCCTGGGGAAAGCTGGCATCCTGCTGGGACACAGGGAAAGCTGGCTGGCATCCTGCTGGGACACAGGGAAAGCTGACTGGCATCATGCTGGGACACAGGGAAAGCTGGCTGGCACCCTGCTGGGACACAGGAAGATCACTGGCAACCAGGAGGAACAGCAGAGGAGACACCTGAGCAAGGTGAGCCCCTGCACCCTATGTTCCATTTTCTAACAAGGATGCTGTGAACCTTTTCTCCACATACAATTGGCCAGGGCTTTATAGCTGCCAGGAAAAAAACCTCCTAAAAAATCCTAAGGCTTCAGATAATAAAGGTGCACAGGGACCTGCTGGAAGGTGCCTCCAGCCCTGCTGATCAAGCTGACCCACTCTGGAGCCCCCGGCACCGCCGTGCTCTGGTTAAACCCCCACAGCCACATGCCGGTCCCTCCTGCCCGAAAAAAAGAAAGGGTCTAAGCTCTGAGCACTAAATGAGGTCGTCGACATTAAAGAAATGATTCGGGATCTCACTCCCCTTCCCAGCAGCTCCCGCTGAATGGGAGCAGGAGGCTGCAGCCACACTGATCATACAGGGGTGTAAACAATGGGAGGCTGAGTGAGTCACCGTGCTCCTGCTCCAGCCCCTGTAACGGGATCCGGGATCCGAGCACACAACAAGGACCAGCTCACTCAGGGAGTGGACCAATTTCCTAATGACAGTCGTTCTTGGCAGGACCCACACAATCCTGAAATAACAATGACTTTAAGCATGTACAATACCCTTATAAAGAGCAAATCCACCAAGGCAGTACTGGTGCCTGTACAGGGATCTTAAGCTTTACAAGGATCCCTTTCCCAGTTTTCCAATACTGTAGACTATTTTAATATAACTCAGATATATCCACACAGAAGAGTCTACCAGTGAGATCTGCATGCTTCCAGCTAACCAGTTTAACTGAATATAATTATATAACAGCAATGTGTAATAAAGTTCTTAGAAAAAAAAAACTGAACTCAATGTAGAAAATATAACTATTCCGCTTTTCACTTCATTATTCACTCCTACAATAATTTATTTCCTGTATCTTTAAACAGTGAGAAAACTTGTCAGATCACTACTGCAGAACAAACATTTAGCAATTCTGAGCAGTTAGCGCAGATTAAAATTCTTCTCATGGTTTATAGCTTAGTATTCAAGTGGAGATAATTTCTTCCAGAGAGAAACTCAGAAGGCAGAATTTAAGAATTTTAAGAGTATTCAATAACCAAGTGTTACAGAAAGGTACAAAAGCAAACAGAAAAATCAATATCACAGAACAAGCAGAATACGTACGGAGAAAGCAAAGAGTTCCCAGAGCTCCCTGTGACGCTGGTGAGAAATGTCTTCAAACAAGACAAGGAGGCCTCTGAATAAACTATCAGGTTTTGCTTCATAGTTGCTGATAAAATCCAAAATAAGGCTGCAAAAACATTAGCTTCTGCTGGAGCCTGCTTACTCACTACAAAGCGTCAAACACACCTTCTTCCCACACTTCAAACGCAGATGCTGCCTCCTAATGAAGCACTTGCTGCAAGGGGGGAACACCGTTACACAAGAACAGGAGGCTATTTCTTGCTGCAGAAACATAACTGGGGTTTGATTCAGAGAAAGGCAGCAGTGCCTGGGAGCTGAGGGTTGCAGCGAGAGAAACCATCCAAAAATAATTTGCCTGCTCAGGAAAAAAAAAAAATTCACAGGAAGCAACCTGAAGCATATGTCCCTTCCAAAAGGGGAATTTCTTTATTACATAAACACAAACCTTCTAATCTAGCCCAACATGAAATCACTGCAAGCCACTGAATCGGAGCTGAGGGTAAAACTGGAGCAGTTAATAACTTTCAGGCTGAGAAGAGATGCTCTGATTTTAGCAGCTTTCATACCCTGAATACCCATTGCATCAGTGACTGGGAACATATTTGCATTCACACACTGAAAAAGCACAGATCTTGTAAAACATATTTAGGAACTGGTGAGACATGATACATATATTGACTAATTCTGTAGGCCTTTGGAGAACATCCATCTTTGGGGGAATGCTAGTCTTACCACCTCCATAGTTCAACATCACTCTCCCTGGAAGTAAAATTCCTTGTTCTAGACCATAAATTTTCAAAGATTAGGGCTCAAAAAACTTTCACATTTTCAAACTTCATCAAAGCCCAGCTGCCTCCTGAGTTGTCTTAGAACCTTTTGTTCCCAATCTGAACAGGAAAGGAATAAATCCTCCTATTTACCATTTTGTGGATCCATGTTGCTCTCCCTGCAAACAGCGGATTCCTCCGTTCCCACACACCAGTACATTCTGGGTCGCAGTTGTGAAGGTCCCACAGACAAACTTTCCATAGCACTTCAGTGTTGCCAGAGCTGGATGATCCCCATCATGTGAATGCAGGAGCAGAGGCTGCTAGTGAGCACCATCCTGAAGAAACATCATCAATTCTGTTTAAAAATAAACAACAAAACAAATTAATCATTCTGCTGTAGAAATGGTGAGATGTTCATTCCTCTCCACTATCAGCACAGTTATCCAAATGTCACACTGCAGAAATACATCATCCTACAAATACAATTATTTTCATAATAGCTTTGTTAAGAGCACAATATGAATTAACAGAGGAGACTAAAAATTTCTGCACTACAGAAAGATAATGTTCCTAACTCTTCACCACCAAAGCTACTCAGTCTCTGGGCAGAGAACATGGGGGTGGGCAGGGGCCACAGCTGCAGTTTCAGATTCTCCACAAGCTGGTGTGAAGGCAGACCATTGAAACCCTGCAGTGCAGCTGGAAAAATCCTAAATGCAACCTCAAAACCTCTCCCATCCACAAAGACAACCACAGCTCTTAGAAGACTGTGAAAAACTGAAAAATACTGATGTGGATACTGAGATAACCCTCTGTAGGAAAGAGAAGAGGGCGAAGAGAAACACATCAGCTGCTGTCCCCTCTGTCCAGCCCCTTTTGAGAACTCTCCCACCCTGGAAGCATCACGCTTCTTCACTCAGGGAGGCAAATCAAGCCCTTAGGAGCTTTTAAAGGTTGGCTTCTTGTGAACTGCCTGGTACAACAGGCAACACAAAATTGCACAGCTCAGTCTCCCGAGGCATTTCCAGCTCCTTCCCTTTTCACAGCTGCACACTCACCCTTTAACCTCTTCGTACACAGGTTCAAACTACTGGAGGATTTGCAGTGTTTGTCAACCAGCATCAGAGCTCCTTCATTTTCTGCTTTCAGTTTCAGTGAGTAAACACCTCTCAGATGTAAGATGATGCCCCTCAACTGACTCTTACTGGTTCTTCTCATGTCTGGTGTGTGATGATGAAGTTTTGATTTGAGGCTCTAGCTCAGCAAAGCTCATAACCCACCTCCCACTCCAGCCAGCAAGGCCCGAGATCAGCCCTGACTCTCCCTGAGCAGAGCTGGCTTCCTGAACTGGGATCAAAGGCCATGGGGAGTATAAAAACATGCTGATCCATCACCACTCTCCAGGAAGATTTCTGCTCCTCCCTCCTTACACTGGGTTTCAACCACCAGCCAACAACACTAAAAATCAATGCATCCTATTTCAGTTGTTTCTAGGCAAATATTTAGGTGCACTCAGCTTCTTTAGGTGAATTTTCACTCAGCTTCTTCTGACCCTGACTTTGCAATGCCTGGCAGCAAGAGACAAAACTCACACCCCTGTGCCCCAGTCTGGGCAAAGGGTGCTGCAGGAGGCTGAGATGGAGGTGATACCTAATCCCAGATCCAAGCCCACAAACTGATGAATTGCACTGTGCTGGTGGAGGACTGAATTCTGCCCTGGAACATGCTGGGCTCCACCAGACTCAGCTTCTCTCCATGGATGGGACATGCCAGGCAGAGGTGTCAGGGAGGCTCTCACACCTCCCCAGAGCCGTCCAGGCTGTTAACTCTGACAATGGAGGGGATGTGATGCTTCCAGCAGCTGCCTGTCCTGAGCCCTCGATGCACTGAGCAGCTCCAGGGAGAGAAAACACTTCCCCATGCACACTGTGACCCCCAGCTCAGCAGCAGATGATGGTTTCTGAGGCACTTCCTTGCTCTGAGATGGGGACAAACCATGTGCACCCACAGCAACAGTATAAGAAACATTGAATGTGGGCTTGAAAACCATCCCAGTCTTGATTTTTAGCTCTCCACTCAGTCTATTTCCCTGGCTGAAACTTTCCTCGTATAAAGCAAAAGGAAAAATAATTCTTAGGAAAAATAGTGGCATGGTTCTGGTAATCAGTTCCTTTTAACTGCAAGTAACTGAATGCTGTAGCCATGTGTATTACTGCCACACAGTGCCCGAGTACGCAGGATTTCTGTATTTCAGGATCTTTTTCTATATAATTAAAAAAACCCCGACAGAGCTTTACCTTAAGCACGGTGCACACAATTTTAACACGTGCAAACACTACCTGTGGATTTGATTCAAGAAGTCTATGTGCTCTGCAGAATCTCGTTCAGAAGGAGACAGACAGACCATGCAGAACACACCTGAACACGAGTAAATGGGATTTACATCCCATGCCACACATTCCCAGACCTGACACCTGCTCCTGCCCATACCTGAACCATCACCTCCCCTCCCCTTCACCACCCCGCCCAGTCTTACCCTGTGCATTGCGCCTAACAACACCCAGGCCCCCAGGAACATCACGGTCTGCCCAAAATCACTTCCTAATTCATTTAAAAATCGCTAAAACTTCAGTGCTTTACCCAAACCACCTGTTGTTTGTGACAGCCCCACCCGGGGCTGCGTATCCCCACGGATCTGAGGCCCAGGACAGGGAAGGCGCCGGGGCTCTCCTGCCCGGTGTCGATGGCGACCCTGGGGCCGAAGCCCCAACCCCGGGACCCCCTGCCCGGGGGACCCGCATCCTTCCTCCCCGGGCGAGCTGCGAGCACCAAGCCATTCCCTTCTCCCACACCCACACCAGGCTCTACATCCCGCTTTGGGGGCTCTCCCAAGCCTTTCCAGCCGCTTTCCAGCCGCCGGGGTGGGGCGTCCCCTCACAGCGAGTCCCGCCGCTCTCCGTCCCCGCCGGGCGGGGCGGCCGCGCTGCGCCCGCAAAGTTCCCTCCCAACTTTCATTTTCTTTAAAAACAAACGCCTTTTCCCCCTCGTTCCCACCTGAAACGCCCCGGCAAGTCCCCCACACCGACTGCTCTGGTGGCGGGGCAGGTGCCCGAGACGCGGCAGCAAAGCCACGGTACCTCCAGCGCCCCGGGCCGGCGCTCCCGCCGCCGCCGCCACCTTCTCCACCTTCTCCTCCTCCTCCTCCTCCTCCTCGTCCGGCACCGCCCGCACGCCTCGCTCCGCGGCCCGGGAGGCGGAGGGAGCCCGGCAGCGAAGGGAGCGGGACAGCGGCTCCTCCTCCGCCCCCCGGTCCACGCCGGGCCAAGGGCGAGTCCCCCGGCACGGCCCCTCGCCGGCCCCCGAGGGCAGGGCTGGCCCGGAGCAGGATGGAGCTCCTTCCCCAGAGCCGACCCACACGCCCGGCCAGCCCCCAGTTTGAGTTTTTTAGGAGAAGGCAGGCTGGGAGCGGCGGTGGCCGGAGCAGGAGCGTCCCGCAGCGCTGCCCATCGCCCCGGCAGGGCCCGGCCTTACCGCGGCAGCGCCCAGCAAAGCTCGGACTTTCAAAGTTGCTCCTTCCCAGGATCGCGGCGAGTTTGGTGCTCGTGGGAAGAGCAGAGCGAGGTTGCCCCCTCTCTTCGGAAGGAGTCAGATGTTGGTGTGCGCAGCCCTTCCCCAGGCTGACCCATTCCTCTCCAGGAGCCTCTGACGAGACAGGGCTTGCCCCATTTCCCCCGCCCGTCGGACCAACTAAGAAAAAAACCCAAACATCTCTGCGTGCCTGTTGCTTTGCTGTTCGTAGTCATTCTGTAAATTAAACACAGAGGATGCTTTTTACCCTGGTCGGTACCCAGCAATGGGTCACTGATGGTCACTTGAGGGTGGATTTGCATTCACAGAACGGCTGCGGCAGCCTGAGATTTGCCTGGGGGTTTCTTTGGATGATTGTGAAGACACAGATGGGTCGCCGGTGCTTTTCCCTGTGTTCAGGTCCCCATCAATCTGCCTCCAGTTGCAGCCATAGGTAGGGAGCAAGTATGTACCAATACTATTGTGTTTTCTAACTTTTAACACAGCTAAAAAATAGCCTTACCTGTTTTCAGCACCTTTCCAGCTCTAACCCACCCTGCTGCTCCCTTTTACGCCTCACAGCCCAGCTCTTAGCCAGACGTTTCTTATACAATTTTTAGCACAATGTTTGAAAACACCCTAAAATAACTTTTTCCTTATTATGATAGAGCCTCTAATTTCCTCTATCAATAATTTACCCACATAGTCAAGCTAATTTTTCCCTTTTTTCCCTCCCCAAATCTTATCCCACTCTTCCTTATGTCTCCATTGATTATTTCACTCACAGTAATGCCTTTGTATCTCCAGCCTTCCCTTTTCTGGAATCTGAAAGCTTCTGAGTGATGCTGTCAGCGAGTGGAAAATTCAAGGAGTTTGGCTTGGCCTGTGTAGGGAGCCGATAGGAATGTCTCACACATCAGATGGGAAGAGAGTTAAAAGACAATGGAATGTTCTTGCTCTGTATCTACATTGCAGATGAGAGAAATAAAACTGGGCTGGGAACACATTTAGCAGAGCCACACTGGAGGTGGATGTGTCTCAAGGGGTTTAGGAAGCAGCCAGAGCAAGGCAGGAAGCCCCATCTGGCTACAGGAGCCACGGTGTCCTGGAACTCTTCATTTTGAGGCTCACCTCAGAAGGAACAGAGGATCCATCCAACTTTGTGCTTGCCCCTGCCAGCTGCAGCTCTGCTCTCCTCCCTCTGCTTACAGTAAATGGCACAACTCAAGCTATTATGTGCAGAGCACTGACCACACTTAGTACTTTACGCCTTAAATTGGCTAATCTTCCCAAATTGCAAAAATTATTCCAAGTGCAGATTCCCTCACTGTCCCCAGTGACATACTAAATCCTCAGATACACCTGTTTCACAAAGTTAAACATTTATTAGGAACAAGAACTATTACAAAAAAGATATCCATAGTCTAAATATATACATGAGGTTTAAACATAACATTTTCATGTACCTTTAGCTATAAAAATACATTAGAGTAACTGTATCCTAATTTATAAATATAGTTCTTTTCTTTTAAAAAAACAACTAGTATTCATATGAAAGCCTTACTGTGCAATGGAGGAATATATATACCCTCTAAGGGGTTATTTTAAAGTTAGTGTCTAGTGTTATATAACTTAGAAAATTCAGTGTGTAGAGTCAAACCCTGATTTATACAATAAGAGATACGCTGACTTTTTAAAAACTTGATAAGGGGAAAAAAAGTGAAATATATATCATATATATAAAGCCAGAAGAGTAGGATTTTAAGAATTTCAGATTATTTCAGTTTCCACCACTGTTTATCAAAAATACAGAGATACATCAAGATAACCAGCCTTTTACTGTTTGCCTCACCTCCCTACTGTCTGGCTGCAGCCCAAGGAAACCCTCAGGTGGGCAAGAGTAAAATGTTTGTCTGAGAAGATGTTTGCACTCTTAAGTGTCTTACAAAAATAGAAACTTATTTACAATGATCCCATTTGGCCTTTCATGGGGAAGGGAGGACATTTTCATCACTGGATGGGGAGATTTACCTGCCCCACACCCTGTGGGAGGACAGGCTCCTGGTTACACCGTTGGAGGTATGTCATTGCAGAAGTGAACTGATGTTGAAGTGCAATTTCAACATTCACCAACTAATAAGGAAGTTTAGGCTCATGCAAACTTTTTCCCTTACTTATCGCCACCCACCTTCCTTCCTCCTCCACAAAAAGCTCCACTCATGCAACAGAATTTGTTGCTGTCTGAGCCTATCTGTGAGCAAAGGAAGGTACTGGGTAAATCCTGGCTTGCAGCAGAGAAGAGAGGTTAGACCTGCATTTCTGCTTCAAGCTCTGACATCTGGAGCAGCAATCCTTATCAGCACTCCCTGGAGATCTGCTGATAAGCCATAAGGAACCTCGGTGGGTTTGTTCTCAGAGGACAATCCCAGAGGGATCAGCTGAGCTTCCTAACAAGCTGTCACCACTGACTCCTGCACACTCACAGCTCCTGCAGACATGGGACTGGCTGTGCCTTTGCCAGGGTTTCCAGCAGAATCAGGAGGAGAGGAGGAGGGAAAGCAGTGAACCCAGGAACTGAAGATAGCCTGTGGCTTGTCATTAGTCTCATAATAATTAATCTCATCGTAATGTCTGGGCATGCAAAGAAGTTACTGCAGGAGGTGCTAAGGCATGAACTTGGTGTGACAGCCACTCCATGGACAGCTGTGAGCAAGGGACAATCCAAGGCAGTTTTCTCAGTAAAGGATTCTCTGTGCTGGCCACAAGATGACAGCACTCACAAGGACATTGGCTGTGAGGCTGCTGACAGACTGAAGTCCAGCCACAGCTTATTCCATGGTAACTGGCTTGAACACCCTCCTCTTTAGCACTCAAGGTGTGCTTGGGAGCACCTGCTTCCTCACACTGCACTTCCAGGAATGTATTTTAAGCTACATTCATACAGGATAAAGAAGCACTGTGAAGAGCTGGCAAGTTTTACTGTCATAGTAATAGTCTTGGCTCAAAAAACAAAGAGATGTTAAAAAAGCCTGAAAGTTGCAGAGAAAGAGAGTGCAGGACAGTTTGCTGCAGCTCTTCTGCTGCCTCCCCCAGATCAGGATTGGTATGGGGTGTTTTCTGTGGGGTATCTACCATGCTACATGCTCAGCATCCAACTCGGTGTCACCACAGTAAGTGCAGTGCAAAATCCTCTTGAGAAAAGTGCTGTAGTGAAGGTTTGAGATACAACTGTGACTCACTGGGAGCCAGAAGGGTCAGCAAGTCAGGAACTTGCATTTGCAGCATGTGTAGTGTGTGCACACCCAAACATCATGTTCCAAGGACACTTGAAAGTCTGGCTCCGTTGGGTGACATAGTGGCCCCAAAGGAGTCTTCTGGGAAACTCCCACAAATCTCATTCAGGGCTAGAATATCACCAGGATGGAGAATGCACATATCTTTAGAGAGACCATGATAGCTCTTTCAAAGAGAATTTCTTACAGATCCTTCCATGAAAGCTTGCACTCCCATTCCAAACTTCAGCTGCAATCTTCACACAAACTCCACCAACTCCAGTCAAGTTGTTCTACCCCTTACCACTCGAGTCCATCTCTGCCAAGGGAAACCCAAGTGCCTCTGAAGGTATTTGCCAGTACCTTTGATGGTACCAACAGTCTAACATGCCAGTGACGTCCATGTCCTTCAGGGGTACAGTTTGGAAGCAGATGTCCTGCCAACACTGTGACTGACCAGTGTTTGAGTCACAGGGAACAGGCAGATGTACAGCCAGGGACTTGCAGAGTACAAGTGTGTACTGCCAGTAGGGTCAGTGAATCAGTTTTTGAAGAGCCAGTTGGCAAAATGGAGTCCAGTAGATTCAGTGTTTCTAGAGGAATAAAGACAGGTGTTTCCATTTTCCTTCCCTCCCCTCCCCCTTGCTCTGAACACGTCCCCCATGTGTCACATTCAGAGTGTCAGCATTTTAGGCCCCCTGTTTTCATGGACTCTTCTGGGAGAGTTTGATGGTGACTGTTTTCACTTCGGTGTATTCTGCCAAAGCATATTCCCCACTGCAAAAGAAAAGAGGAAAGGGACAAACAGTTGTTGAATGTTAATGTGTATTTCCCTGAGAGAAGAGAGTTGTACACATGTGCATTTTTGGCATCAGCTCATTTAAACCAGATCTGAACAATTTATACCAGCTATCCATTTGTCCCACCACCTCTAATAACCACCAAGTACATGCACAGAAGTACAAACAATTACATCCTGTTGTGAAAGAAACACAGAATGCTTTGGTCACTGTAACCCACAAGATTATGCTTGTGACTCTGCCTAGTGCAAACTGAGTGCTGCTGTGAGAAGCCATACAAGAGACAGCCACATACACACCATTATTGGTACTTAGACAGCAATTAAAGGAATTATTTTTTCACCAAAAGAAAGCTTCTATCTACAAAATAACATGTCATCAAGAGGGCACAGTTGCTGCAGAAATGCATACTGATGGGAGAGCCCACCACTGCTTTATGTCTTGGTTGGTGATAACTGGCTCTGTTCCCATGCCTTTCCCATGGGAAACCTCTGACATCCTTTAATTAGCCAGGCAGTCAGGCAAAGCAAACCATAAGGTCTCAATATATATCTATGTCCCATCTGAGGATTCATTTATTTGCTGTGCTTAGCAAATGAGGCACCTGAATGTCTCAGAGCAGCAGATGTACCAGAACAGTTACTGGAAATGGTTTCTGGGATTAAATCTGGCTTGTGAAAGAAAAGGTGTGTTAGATTCTTCTGAAGAGTCTGCTGAATGGTCTAAGAAAACCTGTTTCTTATACAAGATGAAAATTAAGATTTAAGACAATGTCTCAGCTCTGTGTCTAACTCATTAGACATAGGGTGACCTTAGTTTAAAAATTTCAGCTTTAGTAACTATTAAGAGCTGATGTGTCTGTTAGCCCCTTTTTAACAGGCCAGGCTGGCAAGAGGGACAGAGGGTTCTTCTGTAATTTAGCAGCAAGCTTGGATGGTGGGATGTAGAATGATTTGGGAGATAATTCCTTTCCACCTGAACAAGGAGCAATGATACAATAACCAGGAGAGGCACAGACACCACCATGGAAAGATGGAGCAAGTTTGGGGTGGATACCAGTGTCCCCATCCATGGTGCCATATTTCTCCCTTCATCTAAAAATCTAACTGGTATGGAAAAGTGCTTCCAAGTGGATTTGACTGAACTGGAGCTATTAAAAACATATAAAGCAGATGAAAGTGCTCCTAAAGGAGTGCTTTACATCCATGCTCTACTGCCTTAGCACCTCCCTGTGGAGCATGCTGCAAGCCTGATTAAACTTTAAAAGCAAATTCAACAGTGCTTTCACAGTCACAAATGTTGCTGAATTCACCACCCACACAGAAACAAAATACTGAGCAAAACTTACAGTTCTCTGCCATTGCCTGACATTTTAAAGCCACCAAAAGGAGCCTGAGCATAGAGCGCATTGTAACAGTTGATCCTACAATAAAAACATCAATTTTAAAAAGAGAATTCAATACCAAGGAAAAGCAAGATGATGACAACAGCAACAATACAATAAAAGGCTGAAATCTCTCAGCTTTCTCTTTCATACAATTCAGTCACTTGAGAAATCAGATTTTTGTAATAAAATCTTCTTTTGCTGCAGAAACAGAAAACATCTGAGTAGTCTGACAGTCTGACCTACATCTCACTTCATACCCTCTAACGGCAAAGACATTCATGCTTGAGCTGGAATTTATGCCATGTTCAGAGTCATGATTAAAATAAATAATCCAAGCTATTCCTTAATTTATTAAGCACATTCTGAAATGAACATGTTTACTCAGAAAGCTGTCTAAACACCCACAATGAGGCCCCAGCATCCTCTTCCAGGTATAGAAAACATTTGGACTGTATCAGACAATTGCGTCACAGTAAAATAAAAGCACTGAGCCCATTTCTATAGATACTTGGTAGGAAAAGCTGATGCAGACACTTCCCAGCATCTCAGTAAGATCAAATGACTGAAGGTATGAAGGTCACAGGTATGGCTTGTGCTGTAGGTGTGCACCTCCATGTGTGCTCAGCACATGTATCCTTCAAAGCTCAATATCCCATTTTTATGTAAATATTTGAGGCTGATTCTTTTGGTGCCAACTCTTGAAATTAATCCTCTGCATCAGAATCAGACACCAGATCAACTTCCTGTCTTGAGTGGGAAAAAAATCAGGATTCCATCTTTAAAACCATTCTAATATAAAATAAGAAATTTTGTATGCAAAAATAGCTGCTTTTCTTTGTGACAGTGGTGTGTTGCCATCTACTGTCCATACTTGTTTGTGCAGCAAAATCCCATCTGGTGCTGGCTAAAGATCATGAGAATTGCTTTTTCCTCCACACAGGGCTTTGGAAGGCATCACGTCTGGTGGAACTTACACAACCCCGACAAAGAAATACCTCAACTGAAGGAAAAACCAGTCCATTTCTCGACATGCTGTCTGGGCCTCACCACCCTATTTTGAGGAATGGATGCTGCTTCTGAGCAGAACATCAAGAATTAGGCAGGCTACTAATACATCTTACCTCCAGCATTTAGAGAATCACAGATATTCTGAGTTGGGAAGGACCCACAAGAATCATGAAGTTCAACTCTTAAATGAACGGCACGTACGGGGATGGAGCCCACAACCTTATTATCAACCTTATTATCTTACCAACACGATTGCAAGTCCTAAATCCCTCTCCCCTCCTAGGAAACAAAGCCCCAGCCCACCCTCTGTTCCCAGCCTGCTCACCAGACTGTTCCTGACTGCAGAGCTGAAGCCAGGGTTAAGGCTCTGTCCAGGTTCTTGGTGAACACTGCAGCTGTGAGTCCGTACTCGATGTTGTTGGCTCTTCTTATAACCTCTTCTATACTCTTGAACTTCATAATTGGCTGAACTGGCCCAAAAATCTGCACATATCAATTAAACTTTAGTACAGGAAAGCATCTGCTAATCATGATAATTTTGAAGTAATCAGAATCAGATGCTCTGTTTGGGTAATATGTTTAAAACCTTATATCTTAGCCTTCTAGTGGTCACTAATAGAATATCTTAAAAACTACTAATTAAACTTCAAAGGAAGAATTGTGATGTGCTGTAGTAGTTAAGTAGTTAATAAATGTTAAGATCCAACAAGTAATGGATCATCTGTAACAATCAAAATAAGCAGAGTTAGATCTGGACAGGTTACAAATGATTCATCCTTACTCCATTTACAATTCTCCTTTTGAACTCTGAAGCTGAGTGTACTCAAGTAACAATTAATTTATTTCAAGGACTGCAAGTTTTTTTCCTTGGTTTTAACCCTGATTTTGTCACTGTATGCATTTTATTTGCATGCAGTGCATTAACCACGTCTGTCCTTGACCACAAACTTGGCTTGCCAGGTTGCCAGTAGAGGCAATAGCCATACAGAAGGCTTCCCAAATTTTGGGATGGAGTCTCTCATCAGGCACAGTATCAAAGGTGGAGCTCTTTCTTGGTCTGCAGGCTCTGACAGAACAATAAAGCCCATTGAATGGGAGATACAGACTCATTTGGGCCACTTTTAAGCTCCTACAAGGGTTTCTAAATGTCTTTATTTTGGGATATCCAGGCTCTTATGTGGATCCTCAATCCTAGGCAAAGGATGAACGTGCATTTGTAATAAAACTGCCAGTGAATGGAACTGGATAAGCTTTGTGAATCATGGCTTGGGATTTGGAGTCAGTTCATTAAGAAAAGGTCTGTCATGGGATTTTCAGCTCTTTTTCTCTCTATTTTTAGCATGTAACTGATGCCCTGACTGACTGATATCTTTCCCAGGTTCCTTAGAGATTCTGTGGCAGATCTGAGACATTTAAACATCTTGCCAGGAGTGAACATCAAGCAGCTCTATAAAAAGCACTAAGCTAAACTATAAACTACAAATGCCTGTTAGAATTTGGCAACTACTTATTTTCCATTAGGGAACATGATGAAAAGTAGATTAACTTCTATTTCAAAGGAATATCACAGGATCTAATCACATGCAGCTTGTTCAACATTTCTGCATATGAATAATGGAAGCCAGAGTATTAGATCTGCACTTTACTGGCTTTGACCACATTTTCGTATAGGAAAGAAACAGTCAGTCTCAAGGGATTTTGCCATGAGAATGGAATCTGGGATTGTTTCAGATGCTGAGGCTGCTTCAGAGAACTTCAGTGGCTGTTCCTTTGCTCCTTACCAGCATCAGGTCCCAGAGTTCTTTTCCCACCTTTCTGCAATAAAACAACCCCTTCTCTACAAAGTAGTGGAGCAAGAACACACATTACACTATCCACTGTTACTGGCAATTACAGGGTAAATAATTGCTCCAGCCCGCCACAGTGCCAGGTATTTTTACTCAGTTATTTATATTTAAGTATTCAGACAGAACCCCCTCCATCACCACTATTTTTGATTCTGAAGCAGCATTTTTCTAAGTGATTTGTACTCTACCTCTTCTTTGGCAATTCTCATGTTGTCAGTGACCTCTGAAAACACCGTGGGTTTTATAAACAGGCCTCTGTCTTCAATGGCAAGACCTCCGCACTCCAGCTTAGCCCCTTCTTTCTTCCCACTTTCTATCAGCTCCAGGATTTTATCAAACTGTTTTTGGTCAATCTGTCAGACACAACAGAAAAAGAAACAAACAGCAGCACCTTTATTATCATGGTTCCAGAGAGGAGTGGCCTCCATGGAATGTGGCCCAGGGGCATGTTGGCAGGGCACTGTCAAACTGGGTCAGTTTATAGCTCAGTTTAGGATGTGGCAGTCAGGCAATGAGCAGGGAGAAAGACAGGACATGAGCATAGCTCTGAGCCACAGAAAACAGAAGGTGAAGTGACATGTGACAGTTTAATCTGATCTAATAGTTTGCTGCCACATGGAGAGGTCTCCCTACTTTCCCTTCCTCCCTGTCCTGGATATGTGCTCCCACAGCTCACCTCACTTGAGCCCTGGGATTTGCTGACCTCCAAATCTCAGTAGCAGTATGAGAACAGCCTGAAATGGACTGGAAAGCTCAGCAAGGAATCTGACCAGCAACAGAATCAGTATAGGAGAGGGAAGACCAGGATATAAGAAGTATTAACTCAATTTTGCTGCAGTGTGCAGCTTCACCTCAGTTCTCTGTCCCTAGCTGGAAGAACCCAGCGAGCTCTGCCTTCATCTCCTTGCACAGTGCACACTACATGAACACCCTCCTGGTGGTGGGGTGATTTCACAACAACTGCTGCACCAAAGCCTTGCTTTTAAAATCAGAATCACTTTTCACAGTTCTTATAGACTAGGATAAGCTTGCTTTTCTTTTTTTTTTCCTCTGCACTAGGAGCCATATCCTCACTTTTAACTACCTTTTCTAACTCTTCCTCCTAAATATGGAGTAATCTCAAGTAGTGAGTGCTGCTGTCAGCCTTTAACCAGGGATTGTTGTAGGGGTGGGGAAAAGCCGACAGTGACAGGACCCTGAAGCTACACAGCTGCACCAGGACTTGGAGGACAATGTACTCCACAAGCACAGTGTGTCCTGTACTGGGAAGAGGTGCAGAAGCCCACAGCACTTCCAATCACTGCTGATCCTTCATCCATGCTCCACATGCAGCAGTGGGCTGCAGAACTGCAGGTTTCAAACAAACAGACCTGGCTCTTGACATGATGTGGAATTAAGTGATAAAACTCCTCATGAGAGCATACTTGAGACGCTAAGAGACTTACAGAGATGTTTTTAAAAAGAAAAACTCAACAAAAAGCTCAACAAATTTATTGAGGTGATTAAAGAAAAGATTCCACCCACTAGTACAAGGTGTCCTGGAAGCCTGGGGGGTTATTCTGATTGCCAGGTATCTCCAGATGCTTGTTCTGGCTCAGTCCCCCTTCCCTAGGCATCTGGTTTTATTTCAGCAGGGCCAGTTGCCAGTTGGGACTGTTTACACGGAGTGTTCCACACTTGACTCCTCCAGATTACAGACTATATCCTGTCCCTAGTTAATCCTGGCCACACACAATCCAAGTTTTCATGCTTTTAGACAAATATCAAAGCTGCAGGAGGGTGTCCTTGGGATACTTCTGGTACACAGAGGCCAGCACATCTCCAGGCAAACAGATGTGTGTAGCACATGCACTGTGGGCAGCATGTTCTAAGTGCTTGTGCTCTCTCATGTGTTAAGGTGCTACCCAAGGACACATTTAATTCATGCTACTGCCCCAGGAAATGTGTGCCCTCCTGTAGCATACAGTGTCACACTGAGTTTGGCAGGTGCCATACACATTGTCTATTTGTCTGGTTGCTTAGTTGCCAAGTGTAAATAATTCAAAAATATCTGCAAGTGCTTTCCATCCTGGCATGTCTGTGATCCAGACCAATCCAGTCCATCCACTTCACATCACAGAAAACAAAACAAGGATATTTATACAGCTGTAACTTGTTGCAAGGCAAACTACAGTTAGATGAAAAGACACTGGGGAAAGAAAACATTTGTAAAAATGACATGCAAGGGTGGAACTGTTTGTCATTGTAACTAGAGCTTGCAAGGCTTGTTTAAATTCTGTCCCCTACTCCACTATTATTTATGGTTCAAGCATTGAATTCTATTAAAAACACATGATCTGGTAAAGCAAATTCTACTATTTGTTCATCTAATTCAATAGAGAAGGGAGCTTCTAAGGATCACTGCAATACTGAAAATCTGGGAACCCCCAAATCTTCATCTCTTGCTTCATTTCAGTCAAGACCACAAGGAGAATTTTTTCCATGTGCAAACCTAGTGTTTGTAATCCTACAAAATAGCCCACATCTGGGTCCAGCAGGCTGTTTGACACAACCCTTTCTACTTAAATGTTTTATTTTCACACTTTAATCCTAAAGTGCATGTCTATAGTATAAGGAAAATATTCACTGTCTTACAAATCAAATTATATGTCTTGGGCTTAATAATTACTGGCTAATAAGTGCCACAATTAGTGCTTATTTTGTTTCTGTATACTAGGTCTTGCAGTTCAAAAATCCCAGTATTTGGGGTACTAAAACAACAAAACTAGTCTAGTCTTGTTCTAATCTAATCCCTGTTTTAGTGCCCCAGGATGTCAGTCTCATCTAATGCAGTTTGCTGTTCACAGTTGTATAATGCACTGGTTAACCAGTTTGCCATCTGTGCAGATTTATTTTATTGCTTCCTGTGATACAGTTCCCAGGAATCCAAAGTTAAAAGCTGCCCTTGGTCTGCATTTGAGGTTGGCACTCTGCTCAAACAGTCCTGATCACCCCTCAGGTTTCTTGTGGTGTCCTTTGAATCCCAGCCAGTCAGCACTGCCAGACACATGTGAGTTTTGGAGAAGTCTCATCAGAAGCATGCCTCATTTCTGCCTAAATTTAATGCTGTTTAAAGTTGACCTAATTTTAATCAGAGCAATACAGTTTATATCAGCATAACCCAATACTGCAGCTGACACAGTCTTTTCCCCACTACCATGCCATGAGCATCTATGCCAGTGAAGAGTAATCCACATCAGGGGACTGACCTGATTAAAACCTTTCTTCCTCACTTCCAAAAAGGCTGGATGAGACCTGAATCAGCCAGTTCCCAAATCTAGTGCAGTGCAATGTAGGAACAAACTACAGCACATGGGACCACTTTTCCAGGACTAGCTTACATCAACTTCAAGTTCTTGTGGAACAGCAGTGTCATCACCTACAGCTAATGCAGGACCAAAGACATCGTGAGCTACAACCACTGTCATCCTGAAGGTTGGCTTCAACCCCTTCCCCCATTGGCTTCTAAGCCAGTGACCATCCCACAATAGGATCTATGCAGCATTGTTGTAATGCTGTTATGTTCACCCTGACTTACACCAAAGGAGAATGAAAGCAACAGGCTGGATCTGAAGCATCTAACGGGGAGAGATGAAGACAAATTGTTTTTCCTGGTGCTTCTTCCCTTATCCACCTGTTCAAGATCAAAAAACCCTCACAGCCAAGCAGGTTACTTCAGGAATAGGGAGGAAGAATTATCTGGAAGCTTCACATTTGAAGAGTAGCTTCTGGACAGGTGTGAATCTTTGCTACTTTTGGAGGTATTTTTAAGTCCTTGTGACACTGCATCACTTCTCTCCTCTGCTTAAGTTTCTCTATGTGCCCACAACATAGCTGCAGAGGAAGTGGTTTTTCCTTTGAACTGGCAGCCACATAAAAGCTTTGGGATTTACAGTTTCCTCCCACTCCCTCAACACCTCCCCATCCTGGCCTTGACAGTTGCATACGCAGAAATTCAGGTGTGTGTGGGTATGCTCTCTCTCCTACAAGTATAACAGGTAAGCCAGAGTAGGAAGAAAGGACAGATAGGCCATATTTAAAATCTGACCAGACACTGCTATTCCAACTTGCTGTTAACCTTAATTACAGGTCTGTATATAAAGGGAATCCCTTAAGCCACAGCAGTGATCCCAGAGGATGGAGCTGTGCCATAGCACACCCTGGGAGTGCTCTGACAGCCTGGCAAGAGCTGGGAACACTGATGAAGTTAAACGAGCAGCCCAGTTCAACATGCTCCAATCACTGCAGGATGTTTCATCCCTTAAAACTCACAACTGAATGGATTCAGGAGCTGTTCTCATGAAATCAGTATTTGAGGGTCAGCTCATCTCTGCTGGAGCAAGTCTCAGCATGGGCTTCTTTTCCTGAGTCCTGACCAGTTTGAAATCTCTAGGCAAGTTTCAGGGCTAGATGCAGCCTCAGCATGAGCAGCATGAATCATGTGCAGATTTAGATAAGGAGAGGCAGATGTCCTCAGAGCCACCCCTTCTCTGAGGGAACCTACAGCATCAAGGAAGAAAAACTCACAGTGCAGTACTGAGAAAAAGAGGCCTTGGCTATAGGTTCTGGGAACCTTGCTTTATTTTTGGTACCAAACAGTGGGCCTGTTAGAAGATCTGACCTAAGGATCATCTTCCCTCAGAGCTCTCCAGCACAGCTCAGATTGCCTCAAAAGGAAAAACTAAGAGGAAGGCTCTGGAAGTACTGAGGAGGCTGGTTCTGACAGCAGTTTGGCATGTTTCTTCCTCCTAATTCAGCTGAAACTTCTCCAAAGGATCAGAAAGGCAGCAGAGGAGGAGAGGGAAAGTGAGGACTCAGGAGTCTCTGGGCTCTAACTACTTGTCATCACCCACACAGCCAAGGAGCTGAATAGCCATTTAGCTGCACTCTTCTGCACAGAGCTATGGCTCACTGCAACATGCTTTGTGTTACTGCACCAGGGAGACAGCCTCTTCCATAAAGCTGGATAAGAACTGAATTAAATACATTTGTGTTTTTAAAAAAATTACAACATAACATTTCAACAGTTGTGATTAATTGATATTTAAAATAGAGAGGAAAAATAAAGCCATGATACATTACTCACCCCTCAGCACTTCTGCTGGGACCGCATCCGTAAGGATAATATTTACACAAGGAAAATTATACAAAACCACAACCAAAAACCAAACAACAACTGCTCTGAGACACACAGTTACCTGGGGCCCTTGTTCAGTTCTGGCATCAAAGGGGTCTCCAACCAGTCTCTTCTTGGCAAACTCCACACTGCGCTTGACGAACTCGGGGTAGATCTGCTCCTCCACGAAGACACGGGAGGCAGCGGTGCAGCACTGCCCCTGGTTGAAGAACACGCCTTGGTGAGCACATTCCACTGCCAAGTCCACTGTGAGATGACCCAGGAGGGAAAAGTGTTACCACATACACAGTTCCAGTGTTTCCAGACTTGTTGTTTTCCTTTCTCTTTGGAAAAACTCCTTTAAAAATGCTGACAATGGTCCACACCCATGGAAGGCACTCACAGGGCCTCATTGCCCCCAAACCAGATCTTTTACTGTATCCACCTCCCTTCCTGCCTTTTGTCTCGAGGTCTAGTTGGCCATAGTTCCTGATACTTTCTTCCACAAAGACTCACTGAAGGCAGTGATCAGTTTTTCTTGCTGTGGGAATTCTTGATACCATGCATTGGTTCTTAAAGACAAGTTTCAGTTGTGATTGTTCAGAAAGCAGCATGCCAGCTTTGGCCAGCTCCTTGCAATGCTCACTATTAGCAGCTGGACAAATACCTCTGATTTTTCAGCCTGTGCTGTGCAAGACTGGAGAGGATTTTCCTGAAGCCAAATAGGATTTTCCAACCATTTTGGTGGTCACAGGTTACACATATCTCCTAGTACTACTAAGTCATGTAACAAAATTGCAATGAAACACACAAAATGAGCCCTGCAGACCACCAGGATAGAGGTGAAGGCTGGATTAGATCAGGTCCTACAAAATTCCCCTGTCACAGGAATGCCTGCAGAGGGGCTGCTTTGCAGAAAACTGCTTTCCCCACTGCTTGGCTCAGGCTCTGCAGCACTGCCAACCAAAAAGAAAGCCCACAAATAGCAAACACACAAGTGCAAGATTTAACTGCAACTGCAGCCATCCCCAGGGAAGGCAACACAGGCCATGGGAATGATCCCCATGCTGGGGAAGAGCTCCAGGAATGCAGAATTATATCCTGCCCTTGGACAGAGGTTTCCTCCAGCCTTTGGGGTGGAAACACCAGCCCTGTGAGCTGCCAGAGGCCAGCAGAGAAACACAAACCCCACCACCCTCAATCCTCTTACAGCAAACACGCCCAGCAGCCCATACTCACAGTCTGCATCTGCACACACAATGCAGGGGTTTTTCCCTCCCAGCTCTAACGTCACCCTTTTGAGGTTGCTTTTAGAAGCAGCTTCTTTGATCAGTTTTCCAACCTGTATCAGTGAGACACAAACAGGGCATGAGTTGTTTCCCCTAAAAATCTCGAGTGTGGTTCCAGTGAGGGTGGAAGAGCCTGGATGGCAGCTGAAGCAGGTAAAGGTCAGGGAGAACACACTGAAATTGTTTGAGTTTCCTACTGCTGTGATGTGTTGGGTCAAAACCAGCCTCAGAATTAAGGATTGGCTTAAGCAGGTCTGACAGGACTGGCTGTGTGGGAGAACTACACCTGTATCCTGAAGGGAAGTAGTTACTCTCCTTTCAGAATTTAGTAATCTAACTTTGTTAGGAACAGTATGAATTAAAACTATTTGAGATCTTTAGCTGTTAGGGCAGATTAATTTCTTAAGAGTGATGTAATATTTGAATTTGCTCATATTAACTGTTATCTTGTATTTTACCTTTGCACATAGAACCCTTACCTTTATTTCTGACTAAAACTACTCTTGCCCTGGAGTGGAACTGTGACGAAGGAAAGCATGGGGCAGCTGGCTGGCAATTACAGGTCTGCATTTCTCATGGTTTGCCCTTGTTACTTGAGCATGATTCCTGAACTTAGGAGAGATCATCTCTAATCACTCAGAGCTTAGGCCTAGAGACAGCAGAAATAAATGATGCATCCTAGCTTTGCAAGAGGCATCACTGCAGGCTGGCTGGCCAAAGAGGAGCAAGTTAATAACCTAAGAAAAGAGGTCTATATGGGAAAATTCTTGTGGAGTTTAAAATCAGTATTTCCAAGCTGGCACTGAGCCCAAGCTGGGGCTTAATAACTAAGTCAAAATATATTTTGAATAGCTTTACTTCCTGGCTCAGAAACAGTAGCATTGTGCTGCAAATGCTGCAGAGATGCAGCTGAACTCACAGATGGGTGGAGGGGGAAGAAAACACTTCTAAATTACACATGCATTAGCAAAGGATCTGTCTCCCTTGGTGCTTCCTGCACACCCATGGATTAGGAGACAAGCACAGTGTCTACAGGAGTTTTTTGCCTACAGGCTCCAGCAGCTGAGATTTTCCTTCTGCCACTAATCCACTGGATACTCCTTTTTCATTAAAAACCCAAACAGATCCGTGTGGGCTGGATGAGTCTATAAGCTCTATTGTTTTCACACAGCTAATGTCTCATCTGGGCTAAAAGTTTCTGATCTAGGATTTGGAGAGAAGCATGCAACTGAGTAAACTCTGAGATTAGACCAACTATCAAGAAATTAAAAGCCCAATAAACTTTTACTTTATTGTGTTCTGTTTGTTCCCATGATCTCTGCACAGAAACAGAGGCTTAGCACACCTTTTCCTATTGGATAAGTACAGGATGTACACAAAGCCACTAGATGGTAGTGTTGGTAAATGCTGCAGCTTTTGAGTGTTTGGAGTTACCTTTACCAACCAAGAACACCTTTCAAGGTAATTTGTCATCATCATACATTCACATCACACTCTCAATTACAAGGGCAGACATAAGAATGGATTAATTCAGCAAATGCTCAACAAGAATAGTGTTCCTCAGAGAAGTAAGAGACTGAATTTGCCTCAGCTGCCCCCACTGGTGTGAACATTTCCATTCTTTGGACACTGCCTCTGTTCTGAAGGTGCAGATCTACTGCAAGAAACATCTAAAGCATTCAGTGGAAAAATGTTCACTTTTCTAAGCAAGCTTTTGTTTGAGAATTTTCAGCAGTGATTACTGCAGTCAGATTTGTTTGCATATCTCAGCTATGCTCAATTCCATGGTCTTGGCCAAGCCATATGCACTTTTCCCATGTAGGTATGGAAGTGGATGGCTGTAGGTGATTGATAGTGCAGAGGTCTTGTGGCCACCCCTCTCATAAACAAGCCAGACACATCTATTTACAGGAAAAACAGCTATATAGAAGGGGCTTTACTGTGCAGGTCTCAGAATGAAGCTCAAATATTAATCCCCTCCACGTCAGAAGAGAAGGCCTTGGGCACAAAGCCATGTTTTTATTTAAGTCCTAGTTGCTCAGAGGTAACTAAAGCCAAGGAAGAATTGTTCAGGGCTCTGACTGACATGTTTTCCAGTTGCAGGGCAGGACTGGCAGGCAAACATGCCCAGAAACTCCATTGGGTCAATGACATGATGTTAAGTCAGTGCCAGCCTGCCCTGGAGACTGCCTTTCCTCACGTCAGAGCACCTTTTACTTACAGCTCTTACAGAATGTGGTGGTTTGGCAAAAGCCAGCTTTCAGAGATGTGGGACTATTACAAGCACAAGGATCTGAATTAGACAAATACCAAAGACTTCTGAGAAATCCTGTCATATGAAATGTGTTGGAAGAAGTGTTGGTTCTACAGAAGTCACTGACATTTCATAGGTCTAGTCCTGTATGGATGACAGTTTACAAGAGAATGCAAAGAGGAACAGCAGGTGTCTTTGAGAAATCCATCACCTACCTTGGTTGATCCAGTAAAAGCAATTTTATCAATGCTGTCATGGGTAGAAATTGCAGCTCCAGCTGTGGGGCCATAGCCTGGCACAATGTTCACCACACCTGGAGGGAAACCCACCTGAAACAGAGATTAAAAACAGCTCTGTAGAGAACTGGAGAGCACAGCTCATTTCTCAGGAAGCCTGGATTAGTTGTACTATACTCCTCTGAGCTCTTACCAGATACATTCCTGTTTTCCAGATTTTCCAGTAACATGGCTGCATGCTACCAGCTGGAGTAGACGTGGGTGAAACTAACTTGGCATTAGGAAATGCCAAGTTTCAATAAGAATTCTTGGAGAAGTCTCAGTTTCAAGTCAAAAGAGAGTGAGTCTTTCGACCAAACTTGGCCCCCAGCTACTGCAGTGCAGCTGCAGCCAAGGGGTAAATGAATGAAAGTTTGTTTTGAACAAAGGTTGACATTTGTGGTTCTTCAGGGACCAGAGGGATTAAGAAGTCAGTAAAACCTCACTAGATGATGGGACTAATAAAACAGGAGTACAAAAGCAGATGGCAACAAGACTTATGCAAGTTTCCACCACATTTACAACCTAGATTAGCCAACTAGTAATTTTGCCAAAACAGACAAATGGCAAAACTTCAGGTGAAATTCTAGTGCAAGGAGAACTGAGGGACTGACTGGTTTGGTTTTACTTCCTGAAACAAGAGTTTCAAGGATTATTGCTCTTCTAGGTTAGTCTTCCCCTACTGCTGATAGCACAAGGTTGTTTTCCCTGCAATTTCTAATGAAATTGCTTCATTTCTTAATTTCACTTTTTAATACAAAATCTCAGTACATGCCATTACTTTTTAATAGAGCAAAAAAAGGAAGCAATTGCTCATGTACTGTCTTACAAAAAAATTATCCTCATAAGAATTTTCCCCCCATTTTTTCTTCTCATAAATTGGAAGGGCAGTCTCCTTTCTTCTATGGATGTGACAATGACAAAAGTGCATTTAATGGAGTTTGCATCTT
>VZTT01007626.1:0-17283 GCA_013400855.1 Buphagus erythrorhynchus | reverse complement strand
AATTTCATTTAAATTGGTATTAGCCAGAGGAATGCAAAGCAGAGCAACCAGCCCATGCCAGATTTAGAAATCAGGACTCTTAAAGAACAGCTGAAAGGGTTGGGTTTGTTTATTGTAGGAAAAAAGGGAACACTGTAGGATGGGCAGAAAAAAGAGATAAGGGGGTTTTATCAAAGCAGTGGTGGGGGTTGCTCTGTGGATTTAAAAAAAAACCAAACTAAAAAGCGAGTTCAGCTTGCACCAAGTGTAATTTAGGAGAGATGGAAAGAGAAAACAGGCCAGGGGTTTTTGTTTTACCTCATATCTGACTGCAAATATGGATGGAAAACTGGGATATTTTACCTATCACTGTCAAGAAACTTCTAAAAACACACAAAGAAGGAGCTTCCAGAGAAAATGTCAGTAATTTTCACCTTCCCTACTGGCCATGGGCTGAGAATTTTGCTCTCCTGAGATCCCTCTTTGTTCACATCCTCAGTTTAATTCTGTCACCTTAATTTTGGGATTAAATTTGTCTCATTTCCATGCAAACCTTTTCCATTCCTGACAGCACCTTTCAGATGAAGGTGTGCAGTAAAAATGACCCAAAGGACCTTTATTTTCTGCAATAAAATGCTTTGAAAAGCTCTTATTTTAAATAGAGTGAAACTGGGGTTCAGCAGCCTTTGGAAGTTGGCTGAGTCCAGGAACTGGTGCAGAGGAACATGAGAAATAAATTCCTGCAGCACAAATGTTCAATGTGTGGTGATGAAGAGTTGCCTGAGTGCTTCTTTGCCCACATTTTCCCCAATAATTCACTTTTTGGAGCAGAACATCCTCAGTATCTGCATTAGGCAATTCCAGAGCTGTTTTTTGGGGCACTTTCAGAGAATAAAGAACTTTTTGAGTTGTAAGTTAAGATATATATTGTCCTTCAGCTGGGATGGAAGCAGTGCATTTTCCAGGCTCTTATCTTTTTTGGAGCTTTGTTCCTCAACTCTTGGATGTGCTGCATCCTTAAAGGGCCACATGGTTTTAATTTCTGGCTGCCTGTGGGCCTTACTCTCATTTTTCTTTTGCCTGCTTTGATGAGCTGGTGGAATTCTCTTATGCTTGTCAAGCTTGACTGTGATTCACCCTTTTGTTTAGCTCCTTCTCAAGAGAATCAAACTACTTCTGTCTGCTTTGGGGGGACTTCTCAAGCAGGAAAATCAGTTTTTTCAGAGCAAAGTCAGGAATATCTGGCAGGGCAGAGCTGAGCATCACCACCAGGTACCACCTTTGTGCATTAAAAATTAATTTCTTGTGTTTGGATGGCAAATCCCCTCCAAGGAATGTTTCACCAGCCCTGCTCTGAGGCAGGGAATGTTTTATCCTAAAATCAACTGTTTCATTTTCCAGGAGCCAGGCTCCACTACTCACACTTCATTGGCCAAGGAAATTTATGCTTATTAAGGTGATGGTGTGAATATGTCTGTTAATTGTTATGTAAGAATTCATCCCCAAAATACACAGGCACCAACTTTGAGGCACTTTGCTCCTTTTAGTGGGCTAAAAATACCTTGGCTTGCTGAAAAGTAAATCTGAGTGAAGGGGTTGGGGCAGCTAGGCACTCCTGAAGCCCAAAATTTTGTTTAAAAGTGGGGAGGGGGGGTGTAAAGGCAAGAATTTTGATCATCTGTGTTGCCAGAATTCAGATTAAATGGAGTAAGGCTGATTTTTTAAAAAGAAATCATACATTGGCAGTTTCTTAAATATTAGATTCTTTTTCCCATGCTGTGATGTTTGATAGAAATGAAATGTGTACAAAACAAAAAGTGGAAATAGTTATTTCATCATTTATCCTAAGAAACCTTTCTAAGTGTTTATAAATATGAAGAAACAATTAAGAGTCATTTAATTTTGGAATCTTAACCTCCTCAGTGGAGTGTGTTGCTCACTATTGCTTATATTCTGTTTCAACTGATTATTTTCCAGCTTGGAGTGAACAAGATGAACAGACCCACCTTCAATCTAATGCTTAATGAGGAAAAAGGTCAGGATTTTAAAATTTTAATTTCAATCCCCTGTCCTACTCTCAATTAATACATTAACAATTACTTTATATGGGCCTTACTGGTTTCAAAGCTTTTAAATAACAAAACAAAGGTGATGTTTTAATGGCAGGGTGAGCAAGAATATTTTTAAATCAAGTGGTGAATTCAGGAAAGAGCTGACTCAGAGCAGTGTGAGTAGAAAAAGGGGCTGGAGAAGGAAAGGTCATGTATACAAATCTTCATCGAGATTGATTTAAAAATGATTAAACTCATAACTAATAAATCTCTGCTATAGCAAGAAAAAACATTTGGCATTTAAAAGGATTAAAAACACTTTTTTTTTTAATATCCTTGAACTTTTAGAAAACAGAGAAAACTCTCAAATAAAATAGTGGGGCCAAATTCTCCAAATACTTCTACATTCAATTAGTAAGTAATTATCTGCTAATGGAGAGATTAATCAGATTTGTAGCATCCCAGGGTCCAGAGGCAGCCCAGACTCTCCAATATTATTCCATTTATGCCAGATAAGGCAGGAGGGTTTGCATTGAGGTGTCTGAAGAGCTGATTTTTATTGTTCTCATATATTTTTTAATACCTTAAGTGTATTTCCATCAGGGAAATTGCTGAGCAGAGCTACGTAATTCAATAAACAGTCGAAAAAGGGGCACTTGGAGAAAAAATTCCAAGGGTCTAAAAATAGTACAGCCATGTGATTACTACTTTGGCACAAAAGCATAATTTATGGGTTTAATTTGCAATCTTGCTACAGTTCTGACATTCTCCTGCACAGGAACTTGGGCTGAATAATTCAAATTATTGAAGTATTGCTCTGTCCTCAGCTTCAGGTGTGTGATACAAAAGAGGTTGATATTGTTTATTGAGACCTCTGCATTGAAAATATTTCATTTTCATTTTTGCCATTTATTGCTTCATTTTTGATCTCAAAATTAATGGAGATCTGGGGCTATTCAAAAATTGTTATTCCAGCAGCCGGATTTCCCCAGATTTCCAGGAATCTTAATTTTTTCCTGTTTTTTATTTGTTTGGTTAAAATCTAATTGAATTTTCATGGTCAGGTTTTGAAGGAGTTCCTTACCAATTTTTTTTTCCTTTTAAATTAAATCTTTATTTTCCCAAATTTCCATTCCCCTGGTAACCTCTAAGTCAGTAATGTACACTTACAAATAGTTATTTCTTCTTCAATTTCTGCATCTGTTTATTAGATATTTTCAGAACATTCTCTGTCAAAGATTCCTGAAATTCATATAATCATTATAAAAGCATTGCAGGACTATGCTGAATAATATCAGCTTTTTGGAAGCCTGAAACATGAGAATTGAAAGAAAATTCCTCATTTCTTTATCCAAATTCCCCTATAATAAAGGGGATGTGAAGTTTCTCCACTTCTCATTAACATATTGCTCAGTAATATTCCATTTAATAATATTCCCTAGGAAAGGTTTGGATAACAGTGACATCATTCTTAGCTGATTTCTGGTATACACCAAATATTAAATATTGAATATTAACCTTAGTTTTGACAAAATCTGAGTGCTGCCATCATGCTGACACAAAATAGATCTGTGCCACATGCACAGTTCTGACCTGTTCCCTTGGAAAGAAAAAAATCCATGTGGTGGAAAGCCTGGAAGAGCATCCTGGGTGACCTTCATGGAGTAAAAATAATAAATATGTCATTAAATTATAAATAAATATTAATCAATCCATAGTGAACAGTCAGGGATGAGCATTAATGACAAAATCCTTTTTTTTCCTTCCTTTTTTTTTGGTTTGTTGGTTTTTTTTTTTTTTTTTGTGTTTTTTTTTTTGGGGGGGGGTTGTTTTGTTTTTTTTGTTTGTTTTGTTTTGTTTTTTTTTGTTTGGGTTTTTGGTTTTTGGTTTTTTTTTTGTGCAAAGCCTTACAGAGTTCTCTGCATTTTAGGAGGAGGGAGTTTACCCATTCTTTCCTTGGAAGTGACAGCCTCAGTTGGTCCCAGCTTTGGGAATTGCACAGAAAGATGGGTTAAAAGTCATCCTGGGAGAAGATTTTAGGGATTGGTGCTACCAGGAAGGACTGCTAAAAGAATCCTGCTCCTTCCCAGCTCAGCCCAGTTGTCCACTGCCTTGGATGACTTTATTGGCACAATTAAATCTCCAAAATTGAGGATACTCTGATTTTTCCCTGGTGGGAAGGATATCAGATTTATATCTGCTTAATTAACAGCACCCTGATCCAAAGTGCTCCAAGGAAAGGGATTTATGTGACATGCTCCTAAATGATCATGGATTCCATGGACATCAATCAGTTTTTCTCCATTAAAATCATTTTCATGTTGTTTTATTAGTGCAGGTTCCTGCATAGCAGGGCTGAAGTGGCTTGGGAAAATAAATTCCACAGGGTTCTGTCCATCCACGTGCTGGGAGCAGGGAACATCCAGGGGGTGGAGAACAGGGACAGGGGCCTGGAATCTTGGTGGATTTTTGTTTTTTATGGGGGAATTCATCCAAATGGCTGTCAGGGAATCATCCAGGTTGGAAAAGGCCTCCAAGAGTGGCTCATCCCCACCTTGTCACCAGCCCAGAGCACTGAGTGCTGCATCCAGGTGTTCCTTGGGCACCTCCAGGGAATTATTTTATAGAGTGGTTAAATTCCAATCCTAAAAAATTCCACAACATCAAGAGTATAGAATAAGAGAATATAAACCTTGTTGTAGATATAAAACTGCTTTAAAAGTTAGAAATAACTCAGTATCAGAGCTGGTTGGACTGGTGTGAAGTGAGCTGGCACTGGGGCAATTTAAAATGCTCATTTTAATTAAGTCATTCAGAGCAATTTTCTGATTGTGGCAAAATATTCTTAATACTCTGTATTTACAAGTGAGATCTGTTTTCAACCTGAAGGCTGGAGTATATCACGAGTATATTGTGTTTATCATGAGTAAATCATGAGTAAATCATGAGTAAATCATGTGTAGAGCTGTGCCATAGCCCTGGCCACCCCCCCAGGGAAAAGAATCCTGAAGGATTCAAGGTTTCCTTCCTACTTCAGGCACTTTTGTTTGTTGAATCACTGGCCTAAAAATAGGCCCTCATAAAGTATTCACCACTGATCTAATTAGTCAGGAGAATGCTGCTTTTCAAACTGGGAAAGCATTCCCAAAAAATGATGCAACATTTGTGTCTAATTAGATGATACAGGAGAATCCTGGCTAATTGCTTTGATAGACTTAAACAGATTAATAATGTGCAAGTGGTAACTAAATAAAAATTCCTTTTCACTGAGTGCTTTGCAAGTGATGCTTTTTAAGAAGCTAAAATTTCTTATTAGTTCTGAAACCCCAGGACTGTGATTTGAGAGCATTTCACATTTTGGAGGTTTTTCACTGCTAGAAAGGAAAGCCTTGAGAATGAGATTGTAATTTGTGTCTCTGAGCAGTGTTTGGTGTTTTTCCTAAATGTCTGCAAGGTTTTAGATCCAAAATGTGGCCATTCCATAGGTGGGAACTGGGATTTGTGCCTCAGAGAGCCAGGCAGGGATTGTGGAGCCCCTTTGTGATTCAGGGAGTTGTTGGGCACTTCAAAGTTCATGTAAGAAAAAAAGTGATGGAGCATCAAAAGTATTTGGAGGACAAGGGAGAGATTTAGATTATATTTGAATAGGAAAAAATTTATTTCTCAGAGGGTTGGAGCAACCTGGGAGAGTGGAAGGTGTCCCTGGGGGTGGAACAAAATGGGCTTTAAGGTCTTTCCAACCCAAACCATCCCATGATTTGCAATATCAACCTGTCAAAATTTGTCTTAATTGGTTCAACAGTCGCTTAGTAATAAAATAAATATTATTCATATCATATGTAACAGATTGGAATCCAGACAATTAATATCTAATTTAAATTTATTTTTACATCCTATCGAGTTTTCTATTTTTCCCACTTGACTCAAAAATTGTTAAAGCAAATATTAACAGCTGATTGTGCAAAGAGGCTGCCTGAAATCCAGCATTTCAAAAAAAGGGAGAGAGTCCCATTAAAAATTGAAACCACACTTCCAGCAGATGAAAATTAAGGAGAAATTTTCCGTGCAGGGAAGGGGTCGAGGGGCTAAAGGGGGGAGGGAGTTCAGTGTAGTTTTGCATAGTTCTCCAGTGAAATATTTTGAAGGATATCATAATGAAACTGGACTGCAAAACAAATCTAAACATCATGTGCTGGCACAGGGCAAAAAGCAGTCACTGGTTTGGATGTGGAAAGTTGTGTTACTTGTGGTGAGATAACAGGACCTGTCTGGAGCTGCCAGGAGATTACTGAGGGGAGGGATTTATTCCATGGCTGATGGAAATCAGGCCTTTGGATTCGTGCCAGTGTCCAGAACGCTTTGGGTTTGGTCCAAAATCCAACTTCTTTGCATCCCAGTCCAAAATACTTCAGAGAGTGCTTGGAAGGGGAAGGGGCAAATGGTGCATCAGGAGATGGGGGGGTTCTGCAGTCATGGAATCCCCAAATCCCTGAGGCTGGAAAAGCCCTCCAGGACCATGGAATCCCAGCTGTGCCCCATCCCCACCTTGTCCCCAGAGCTCTGAGTGTCACCTCCAGGAATTCCTGGGACACTCCAGGGATGGGGATCCAACCCTCCCTGGGCAGTTCCAATCCCTGAGCACCCTTTCCATGGGGAAATTCCTGCTGCTGTCCACCCTGAGCCTCAGCTGGCACAGCTTGAGGCCATTCCCTCTTGTCCTTGTTCCCTCTTGGACCAGTAGAGCTTTGAGTTGTGTGGTGTTATTAAATTAATTAAATCAAATAACACCCAGGAACTTTTCATGTATGGCTTACAATGGAATTTCAATGGAACTATGGATGGGGGCACCTCTTACCTGTGCCATTTGTGCTTATAGCAACATGCAGAGGCTACTGGGGGCTTTACTTTGTGCAAATCCACATGGAACTGTGCTGGATTTTAGGGAAAAAACATCTCATTTCCATGAGCATTTCCTACAAAACAGGGATTATGTGTGCACTGGAAACTCCTTAGCCCTGTTTCCAGGATCTCAGCACACCCAGGCACCTCGGGGTGTCCTCCCAGCACAGACAACTGCACAGAAAAGTCCAATTTGGGAGCTGGGAATAGCTATTTTTGTACCTGGAGGAGACCAGAATTTAGAACCATGGAATTCCAGCATGGTTTGGGATGGAAGGGACCTTAAAGATCCTCTAATCCTCACCTGCCAGCACCCCAGGGTGCTCCAAGCCCCAGTGTCCAGCCTGGCCTTGGACACTTCCAGGGATCCAGGGGCAGCCACAGCTTCTCTGGGAACCTGTGCCAGGGTCTGCCCACCCTCAGAGGGAAGAATTCCTCCCCAATATCCCACCTAATGCTGCTCTTTTTCCTAAAAATATTTAAATACTTTCCACAGATTAAACAGTTCAGTGATTTTTTTAGCTCTTTTCAGTCCTATTTCTCCCCAGGTGCACTCCAGACAAAGTTTATCAGGTTAGATGGTGAAAATCCTGTGGTGGAGGTGGAATGGGAGCTGAGGGGGGACCCTGCAGAACCTGGAGAAATAAAAAGTTACTTTGGGGTGCCTCTTGCAAAAATAAGGAATTGCTGGATATTATTTGCTCATAATGGCCCTAAATAGCAACATGAGCTACAGCAAGGCTGAGACATGAGCAACTTCCCCTGCACTGAGTGCTCCCAGTATTTGATAAATTCTCTGATTTTATTGCATTACAGAAGGTTAATTCTCAATTAATTCAGAATAACAGGGAAATGTTTTTACCTGTTTTACCCTTCCATGGAACCTACAGTAAAAATGCCACTGCAGCTTTCAGCACTGAGGTAAATTCTGGCCTGCTTTTGATGAAACCTCATCTGCTCCCTCCTTAATCAGGATAAAACCACTCAAACCCCCAAATTTTTGAACTGAAAACCTGAGTGAGCCCTGAACTGTTGCCAAGAGCTCTCCAAATCCTATTTCTGTGTTGCAGCCTGAGAGATTAAAGGGTGGATTGTTTTGATAGGAGACATGACAAGGTGTCCATGGGACATTGTCTGTGACCTTTGAGGGGCAGGAGCTCTCCAGGCCCTTTGTCCCTTCCCCACTTTGGGCTGGCCAAGGATTGCATCCCACTGGAATGTTTGGAAAAGTGGAACCAGACCCCTGCCAGCCCATTCCATCCTGCAGAAAATCTGAAATCACACAGTCATTAAGGCTGGGAAAAGCCTCCAAGATCAAAGATTCCAACCTTTGGCCAATTCCCTGTTCTTTAGATTCCAGCCCCTCACTCAAGGGGTCTGTCCAACCAGCTCCTTTTATCCACAGCCTTCTTGGAATTACCCTGGTGAGGTTTTTTTTTTTCTTTCTGGAGCATTTGGAACTTTACATTTCCAAGCAGCACTTCTAAAGGGAATGTTCTGCATGAGGGTACTTGAGGGAACATTTTCCAGGACTATATTTATGCCTCTGTAGTCTTCCTTTAGTGGTCTTGAAGGAAGGAGCTGTTATTACTGTTAAATATAGATGTAATGTGGTGTTATTGCAGAAATGTCTTTATGTTCCATTTCTGGCTTTAAAAAAAAAAACAACACTTTTCTTATTAAAATCAGTCAGGTCCATAACATTTATTATGTTTAAACATGTTGGCATAATGTTAGTGCTGGGGATAAGGCAGGATTGACACCTGATTCCAAATAAAATCTCCTAATGATGTTACTACAGCAGTCATCTGTGCCATCCTATATTTGAATTTAGGATTGTTGATTTTTTTTTTCTGGTGTATTTACTATTTAAATCCCATATTCCACGTTTGTCTCACCTTAATAAAATGTCCAGTCTCAAGTGTTAAATCTCACCTGGTCAGCTTGAAAAAACTATTTTGGGGGGAATGACACAACTTCTGTCAGGAGAGAAAATCTCTGAGAGGAATTATTCCTGAGGATATTCAGACTGTTTCAAAGGTATTCAGAGATCAGTCACTGCTTCTGGCTTTTCCCTTTTTATTACCCAATTTTTTGGTGAGATGATTATTTTAATTCAATCAAAATGCAGGAGGTTTGCATTTTTATGGATATTATCAAAGCCTAGAAGCAGCTTCCTTCGCATGAAATTCATTCAGTTTTCTAAACAATTTTTAAAGGGCACTAATTTAGTCATCTGCTGATAGTTCTGAACAGAAGCATATGTGAAAATATTCAGTGAAAAGATGCATCCCTTAATTCACCCAAACTCCACATCAACTATTTAACAGCAGTTGCACTCTTGTAGCTTTTAAGATGTAGCTCGATTGCATCCACGTATAAATAGAAAATGCTGGCAGGATTCTGTTTGCTCTGAGCCTTATTTTGATGGTTCCATTGACATTTGAAGTTTTGATTTGAAGCTCTGGAAATGGCTGCAGCTGTAAACATCTCCCTGAGCTACTGCACTGGGCTGAAAGGCTGGAGAGCATGGCTCACGTGTTTCCCACATCTCTGTCTTTCAGGCTGTTTGATTGGAGCCAAGGAGTCAGCAAAGAAACTCAAGAAGACAACTTGGATCATGACCAGAAGATAAAAAGAAAACAAAAAGAATGTGGCATATAAAGGGTGTAATACCTGGAGGTATTGGATCTGACTCACATTTATAAAAATGAGACGAGCTTTCACAAAACACAAGTTATCTTAGACAGTCATCAAGCTTGGAGCCATCATGCTGTTGAACTAGAAATTCTCCTTTTCCCCATTCTCCTTTCTGACAGGTAACAAAGGATTGGTGAATTATGATTTTCCCAAGTTGGAAGCACTAATTTTTATCTATATAGTTCATCCTTATGAATATATAAGGAGTTAAACATTGCATATTTAATGTGGATTATAATGGGAAAGTGACTCATTAACCAAAATGGCCACTTTTAAGGACTTGGTTTCAAACTGAGCTGGAGCCTCCCGATGCACTTTGTAGGATTTGGGGAAAGCTGTGCTGCAGGGCCTGCTTTGGGAGGCCAGGATGACATGTAGTAAAAGGATATCACCTTACTGTTGATATCTTTGAAGACTCATAACCAGAAACAGGAAAATGAATGGTGGGAAGGAGTGTGACGGAGGGGACACGGATGGAGGGCCACCAGCAGTGCAAGTTCCCGTTGGTTGGCAGCGGAGGGTGGACCAAAGTGGAGTTCTCTACATCAGGTAAGGTCACCTCAGGGGCTGGGCTGGTGTTTGGTGGAGTTTGTGCAGGAAATTCCTGCCTCACCTCGTGTCTGCTGCTCACAAACTTCAAGGAATTGTTCCTCAAGCGCAAGATGGTCTCGGAAGCTGAAGGAGGGGAGATTTAGGTGGGATATTGGGAAGGAATTCCTGGCTGGGAGGGTGGGGAGGGGCTGGGATGGAATTCCCAGAGAAGCTGTGGCTGCCCCTGGATCACTGGGAGTGTCCAAGACCAGGCTGGATGGGGCTTGGAGCAACCTGGGGTACTGGGAGGTGTCCCTGGGCAGGGATTGGAACTGGATGAGCTTTGGATCCCTTCCAACCCAAACCATTTTGTGATTCTTTTCAAAGTAAATTTAAGTCCTGTGACTACTCAATAGCTCCAAACCCATTTTTTTTCTTTGATTTTGTGATTCTTTTTAAGTCCTGTGACTACTCAATAGCTCCCCACCCAATTTTTATGCCTGTGAAGGTTCTGTGTTCACTATCACTGGTGTTCTCCAACTTTTATGGATCCCTCACATTTCTCATGTGGGAAAAAAATGCAAGAACATAAAGCTAAATCCAAAGTTTTAGGTACTTTATTTGTTTATTTTCTTAGCTTATTGGATTTTTCTTTGCTTCGCCCTGGAATGGTCACAAAGAAATGCATTGAAATTGCTATGAAATAAATGTGTTCAGACAAAGAGAGCCTAAATTAAATGTTATTGGAAAAATGATCAAAGTTAGCTTTATAAAATGTGGGGACATTGGGTTAGCATCACACAAGTCTATGTGATTATCAGGCAGTTATTTGCTTAAATTTCTTCCACTGTTCTGTGATTAAAATAACCACTTCTCACAACATTTTGTGTATTACCAATACAAAAGTCTTTAATGAGCCAGAGCACACTCCAATTTTACACTAAACTACCATAAAGGATCAGATGCATTCCAGGATTTCTTGTTTGTGTTCTCCATTAGCAGAATCAAGCCCAGTCCATCTCAGTGATACCCATGGCAAAGAGAAACCACCCTGCCCTTGTATTTCTCATTACAGCTATAATGCACTGGGCCTCTGCCCACTTACAGATCAATGGCAAAGGAAAAGCTGTGGATTAGGGGTTTTTTTTCACAATAATCTCTATATCCAGACAGCAGGGAAATAATGCTTTGATATTTTTGTGTACCTGATGATCCCACCAGCTTTTAAACTTCATTTCCCCCATCCCTAACAAGTTTTACACAACAGCTTTGGTGAAGCTCATTCCTGCCCTCTTCCCAAGTTTTCCAATGTACATTTTTATTCTTTGGTGAATTTTCTGGTATTTTTGTGTACCTGATGATCCCACCCAACTTTTAAACTTCATTTCCCCCAGCAGACAACAGCTTTGGGGAAGCTCATATTATTCCTGCCCTTTCCCCAAGTTTCCCAGTGTATTTTTTTATTCTTTGGGGAATTTTCTAGTTGCCTTCTCTGAGATGTTCTGATGAAGCAAAGTATTTGACACTCCTGTGTGGTGCAAGGCACAGAGCAGGACGTGTTGGTTGGAAAGGGTGGCAGTCCAATAATCCAATCTGCTGCCTGACATGGAGCATCCACAGGGCTCTGAGGGCAGCTGAATCCTCCAGGATTGAGTTTCCACAACCTCCTCACTGCCCTGCCAGCATACACAGCGTTCATGGAGGCAAGGAAAGGTCAAACAATATTGACTCCACAGCTATCCCAGGGAAAATTAGTGGATATATTAAGATCTGACATGATTCAAGTGGAATAGATGATCCCAGCTGAATAAAGACTCTCTGTTTGTGCCTGCTTGGGAAGCACGGACGCTTTCCTGTCAGCTGTCAGCAGTTGCTTTGGATTAAATCAAGATTAAATCCATTCATTAACTGGTTTTCATTACCTGGTGGAAGCACTGAGTTGACTCTCAGGGCTTTTCTTAGCAAAACAGAGCTGCTAAGTGGGGCCTGAATCATCCCTGGAAGTGTCCAGGGCCAGGCTGGACAGGGCTGGGAGCAGCCTAGGATAGTGGAAGGTGCCCTGCCCATGGCAGGGCTGGAACCAGCTGAACTCAAGGTCCCTCCCAGCCCAAACCAGGCTGGAATTCCATGATTCTGTGGCAGTTTCTTACCAAGGAAGCTGTGGATTATCCTTTGTGTTACAAAAGTGTCATTAACTTTGTGCACACAGAAGAGACTTTGCAGTTACAGTTCTGCCCAGGATCTGGGCAGAAACAGGGAAAAAATGGTCCTTTTTAAAATTTAGTTGGGTTTTGTGGACAAATAACCCTGCATGTGTGTGCACTAGGAATGCTGGATCCCACATCCCACAGATTGAGTGGATTGACCTTCCTTTCCACTCACTGATTGTCAGCACACTCCTTTTTATTCCAGGATCTCCTGGAGCCTGCACTGGTTATGTGTGCCCAGGCAAACAGCACACCAAGGTTATTTACAATTGCTTTTTTCTAAAAATATCCCAGGAAAAGTAACCTTTTTTTAGCCAATGCAAATAAAACAGCATCCTCACTCCAGAGCATATTCCCAGAAATGGCTTTTAACAGGAGATTTTAAGGATCACAGAAAGTGTCTAGAGAGATTTTGGGGGTAGATGGGATGATCCAGAGCAAATGTCAGTCTGGGATTCTCCCTTGGGAAGCTGTTACATCCTCCAGTGTGGAGTTTGCCTGGGCTGAGCATGATCAGGACAGGTGGGACCATCCAAAGGGATCAGCCAGGATCCTGCTTTAGTTAAAATAATTAAAAGTAAATGCTCCCCAAGGATTTCAGACAGGGAAGGTTTGACTCCTGACCAGTCACCAGACCTGTACCTTTATTTTTAGATTGCTCTTTCATCTTCCTCACCCTCCAAACTGTCACTGCTACACAGATTCAACCTGAGCACTTCTCCCAAAAATAACTATTTCAGGGCATGCCTGGCAAAGAAATGACTTATTTAAACTGTCAGCAGAACTTTAAATGTCACTTGCAGATGTTGCTTTGGATGTGACTCGGTTCTCGTGCAGGATAAGGTGTTTATGTGTTGGATTCTAAGTACCAAAGTTCGTCACAGCTTGGAATTTTGAGTCAGGAGTGTTTTCGTGATCCAAGCTATTCCACTTGAGCTGTTTTTGTTTGAATTAGGGCTATTTACAGCTGCCATTAATAACCAGTGTTTTATTCCAGATAAACAGTTCAGCTGGCCCAGCAATAAAGAGCAATCTGCAAGTTACAGGCTGGGGATACGAGAACTTTTTTTTTTTCATCTTATGAATTAGTGATTTTGTCGTAACAGAGTTCCCAGTGCCCTATTTTGGGATGTGGAGATAATGATTTTCTGGTGGGAGTTGGAGAAATCCAAGTGCAGTTTATCAGGAGCTTGCTGGCCTGGCTCCTTGGGGTAATATTTCTTACTTTCAGTGAGAAGGTCAAAATTTTAGCTGAATGAAACCAAACATTGTGCAACCAAGAGACCCAGCTGCAGGAGTTTTGTTTTCCTTTAAAATATGTTTGGGGGGTTTTTTATGTAAGTATTTTTGTAATTATCTCGATTCTTGAGTAAAAGCAAGAAGTATTATGAGAAAAAATATGAAATGTGATTTTACACACTGTCTGTGAGCAGATACAAGTCCTGACCTATCCAAGAGCTCCTATTCATCATTTCTGTTCCTTTGCAGTCCCAGTGGGTCTTTATTATCCTGTTTGGAGCAGGTGAAGACTTACTTGCTGACTGATGGAACATGCAAGTGTGGCCTAGAATGTCCTCTTGTTCTTCCCAAGGTAAAGCACAGCATCATCTGGGATCTAGGTGCAAGAATATTTATGAGCTACCCATGCTGGTGACTCAAACTCTGTCCAGATCATCTCTAAAATAAGTGGTGTCCATCCAGAATTTGACCTTAAAATACAAAATTCAGCTCCCCTCTGCCTTAGCCTCTCTTGGAGAGAATCTGACTCAGTTATTATAAATATATTCATTTTTTATTTGTTGTTTCCAAACATCCTGTCAAGGAATCTCTTGGTCAGTATAGAAGCAGTCAGGAACAGAGGAAAATTCCTCCCTACTCCATGTAAAATTCCTAATTTATGTGAATTTGGTGACTTTGTTGCCTGTAGTCATTATTTTAAACAATTTTCACTGCCAGGTCTTTAATTTTGATCCTGGAGCTGCTGTGAAGCAGAGAACTGCTGAAGATGTTAAAGCGGACGAAGATGTCACCAAACTATGCATTCACAAAAGGAAAATTATTGCTGTGGCTACACTTCATAAAAGCATGGAAGCACCACATCCTTCACTGGTTCTAACTAGTCCTGGTGGTGGAACAAGTGAGTAAAATGAAATCATGCAGAATCATGTCATAATCTGATTTTTCTACACATAATTACTATGCAAAACCACCCCGAAAGTCTGACTAGGAGTGCAAAAATAAGCAGATTGAAGGAATAAATAAAAGGAGTAATCAGAGATGGAGGTAGATAGAAAATGAGTCTAAAAGCAGGTCAGCCCAGACTAAGAGCATGATTTTCTTGGAAAAGATATCAGATTGTTCTAGACAAAGAAAATACATTAGCTCTCATCTTTTGGAACTGTAGTAATATGTCTGATATTCTGTCACATGGGAAATTAGAGGAGCAGAATAAAGTGATTATGAAGGGATTAGGATGTGGCTAAGGACTTGGCTAAATGGGAAATTGTATTGTAAAGGAGAATAGACAGCAAGAAGAGATCTCCACTGTCATTTCTCAAGGATTATTTTTGGCCACCAACCTGGATTAGCATTTTAATTATCCCCATCAATAAAAAAAATGAGGAAATTTGTTGGTGCCTGAAGTTGATAGGTATTCTCCAAACAAAAGATCAAAACTTGTAAAACCAGGGGAGCTCCCTGAGGCCTGGAGTGAAAGCAGAGTTAGCACTGAAACAGCTCCAAACCCAGCAGGTCAGCCAAAATTAGGGACTTTGTAAGGAACAGGTTCTGAAGAGAATTACAAATCCCAGTGGGCAGGACAAAGGAGGGAAGGGGGCTGAGTTGATATTTCTGCACTCTGGTGCTGCAGCTCCTGGGAAAAGGCCTGAGAATTCTCTACACCCCTCATTGCTGTGACAACACCTGGCCAATTGCTCTTCCCACTTCAAAGTGGGAAAATTGTAAGAAAACCAAGAAATAATAAATTTTAGATAAGTGCCAATGCTAAGATACCCGTGCTGTTCATAGTACTCGTGTGCCCCTGTGTTTTCACATTGAAATTTAGGATTTAAAACCTTTCTCAAAATTTTTTTTTCAGTGTAATTTTGTTTTTAACTAACAGTGAAATTTCCCAAGCTTCTGTGCATTTCCCTGCTTATTTTTTTTCAATGAGTACGACTTCAATTACATTCCTGTTTTCAAAAAATTAGCAACATGAAATTTATATATTTATGTGCTCTTACATTCTCTATCAGTCAGAATTTTGTGCATAGGCAAAGAAGAAAATTCCCCAATAAATCCCCTTGTAAGCAAAATTTTTGCACATTTATCTGTGACCATTTGCTTATTTCCAGCACTCAAGGTGAGGCCTCTCATAATTACTTTATTTTGCAGTTCAGCCTTTAGTTTTATCCCCTAAATGAGACTTTGGTTGTATTTTGGGACAGGGAAATGTTTGTTTTTCTGACGTTGGAGCAAATGGGATGAAGGCAGGATTGTCAGTGCCTTCTCACCAGGCTGAATGAAAGATGAATAGAGGAATTTCAAGGCACCTCTGAGTTCATTTGAACACAGAATTTTTAGCTCCCAATTCCAGTTGGAGTTTGCACATCCAGAGGCTGCATGCCAAGCACTCCAAGCTGAATTGCAAATTCCCAGATCAGCTCAACTGGCAGAAAGTCCCCCAGACTTGGAGCTGCTTGTGCTTCTAGTCTGGAAGTAAAACATTGGAAAAAAAGCTTTTTAAATAAAGATGGAAAGTGGTCTTGTGTTTGTTGGAAGGTATAGCCTCAAAAATGGGATTTACAGGGAGTTTTCCCATCATGTGCAAATATCCCCAAGGCTTTTATCCTGAAAACAAAGAGAAAGCATTCAGGATCCCTCATCAGGGACAGCATTTGGGACAGGACATTTTCTGTGGGAGAAGCCTCAATCCTGGACAGGCTTTGTTCCTCCTGTCCTCAATAGATGGTGCCAGAGGCTCCTTTTCCCTGCCACAGCCATCCTGCTCCTCCTGCCAGAGGGGGGATGCTGGAGATGCAGGAGGCTGGAGAGGGTGGTTGGAAAAGGCAAAAGGGAAGGAAAAAGGTTTAAAATGGTCCATATTTCTCTGGGATATGGAATTACAACTGTGTAGTTGGGGACAGGCACCCTTCAGCAGCCACTCAGTTACTGAGGGTTTCTTTCTGCTGAAGCAGAAGTTCAGCCAAAGGCTCCCTGAGCTTTTGGGAATATTTTCACCCTGAGTAGCTTTGCCTTGAAATGTGAGATGCTGGATTTCCAACCAGTAACTGTTGTGTGTTTCCCATCCCAGGTGCAACACCAGTAGTTCCCACTCGAGCAGCAACCCCAAGGTCGATGAGGAATAAATCACATGAAGGAATTACAAATTCTGTGATGCCGGAATGTAAGACTCCTTTCAAGTTGATGATGGGGGCATCAAATGCCATGGGTAGGCTTTATGTGCAAGAAATGGCTGGAAGCCAGCAAGCAGAGCTCCATCCTGCCTATCCCAGGCAGAGATTGGGGAGCAATGAACTGGGGCAGAAGTCTCCGTACCGCGGCAGTCACGGGGGGATGCCCAGCCCGGCGTCCTCGGGATCGCAGATCTACGGGGACGGCTCCATCTCCCCCAGGACTGACCCTCTTGGGAGCCCCGACGTCTTCACGAGGAACAATCCCAGTTTTCATGGAGCACCCAACTCCAGTCCTATCCACATGACCAGGACGCCTCTGTCCCCGCCGTCAGTCATGCTCCACGGCTCTCCCATACAGTCATCCTGTGCAATGGCTGGAAGGACTAATATACCTCTTTCCCCCACCCTGACCACCAAGAGCCCAGTCATGAAAAAACCCCTGTGTAACTTTTCAGCTGGTATGGAAATACCACGAGCAATGTTCCACCATAAACCCCCCCA
>VZTT01007612.1:11379-23544 GCA_013400855.1 Buphagus erythrorhynchus | reverse complement strand
TAATGGTCTACTCCATAGGTGACACTTCCATAAAGGCATTACAATACAAAGTATTCGAGCTTCTTCAGTTCCCGCAACACACAGAACCTTTTTCTAAACAATTGCTGCATAAGCCTAATTTTGTGTGTTATACCCATAAACTAACATAAATAAAAAAATAAAACACAACAATATATTTTTAATGTCCTCTTATAAGGCAAGACAGGCCAATACAGGAAAGGTATAGGAGCCATGCAAGCATTAAACTGCCACTCTTCTTATAGATCCTCCTTACCAGATTGCTTAGAGCTACTCTTGTATAAGATGGACTTTGTTCCACAATCTAAAATTCTGCATCTAAAACTTAAGCGTAGAACCAGTATGAGAATACTCCTGTGATTGCTTGCACATCTTTTATTAGGATCATATTTTTCACTACCACCAGAAGAATAAGACACAGAGCCAAGTTCTATTCTCAGTTGCTGGTGTAAATCCAAAGTATCCTCATCAAAACCAGTGAACTTATTCCAGATTTACACTCCTGGGCCTAGAGCAGAGTTCAAGCTGTCTTGTTTTAATATTCTTCAGTTCAGAAGAATGTCTGGCTTTCCAGAACTCAAAAACTGTGGGTCTCTGTACTGCCAGCTTAACAATAAAAAATCAGATTTTTTTGTGTTCTTTTCCTGAACATAGATAGAGTGAAATTACATTGACTTCAGCTCCCACACTCCTGTTGCCAGAAAATAGGAACATGTTAACAACTGTGTTTCTGTCCAAATGCATCCATTACTATTTTATCAACTCCCCAAGCAATACAAGAAGTTCTTTTTGTACTCCAAGCTTGACTCTCGGGGAAGTTTCAAACTGGCTCCTCTAACTTTTTCTCTCCAACTCTACCAAAATACTGAGTTTGGTGTGTCTTAAATCCTATAGCATAATGACAATGCTTCCTGGCTTCATACATGCATCCATAGCTAGCCCCGAAAATCCGTGGCTTTTACCAGGAGGTGTTTCTTTTCTTTCTCTTGATCAGAATATCCAGACAAATTTCTTGACTTAGGAAGAGACCTTAGAAAGAATCCTTAGAAATAAACCTTACAAAAAATTATCATTAAGTACTTCCAACTAGACAAGAGAATCAGGGAATGGAGAGAAGCTAGAATTTCCCTTTGCTCTACTTTCTTGTACCAAAATACATGTATAGAAATGAGAACTGGAAAAACTTGCAGAGATTTAGAAAGTCATCTCAGGCATTCAGCCACAAAAAAAATCTCTGTGTGGGACGTGACAGTACAGGCTAGCCTAGAACAAAACTACCTCATTGCTAATGCAGGTCAAAAAGTTACTGGAATATAATAGTGAATCACAAATCTGTAATATTCAGCAAAACAATCAGACCAGACAGCAAAGGTGCCCTGGTCTGCTGGCTAGAAAACATTTGCGATCAGCACAGGAGCTGGATCAATCACAAAGAGGATTGCTTATGATTATAAGGGAAACAGCAAGACAAAGTACTAATCTGTGCAAACCAATGGAAATGCAGGGCAGAGAATCAGTTTGCTTGTACCTAGCAGAGAGGATTTTATTTCATATGAAAAGAAATTAAATGCCCTGGGCATTTTAAATGGGATTGTCTACTACTGTGGGAAAGATCAGTGGAGTAATAAAACCACAAACTACTTACCAGCAAATTCTAAGTCACCACAGTCCTTGAATGCTCTTCCTCTAGCCATAGTACCTATCTGTGAGCTAAGACAGGGCTGTAGCCAGAGGTCTGGGTTGTTTTTCAAAACAGATTTTTAGATTATCTGAACAACTGGAAAAAATCTTCCATTCTATAGTGGGGCTGTAGAATATGGTGCCCTGCCAAGGTCATTGAGGAATATTAAGAGCAAATGGACAACTGCTGTGCCACTGACAATGCTAAATCAGCTAGGGGGCTGGGGGTAGTGGCATAGGAGTGCTATTTGGAGCCCATTTCCTGAGGAAGTATAAAGGCATTCTTCATAGAGGAAGAAAACATGTGTTTTAGCTGGAAAACGCTATCATTTTCTAGAAGGCAGCCCCAAGTTTAAGCAAGATCTTTGTGGTGGAAAAAGAAGTCACTGGGGCAGAGGCTGTTATTTCAGGGCAGGTAGCAGGAACAGCAAACCACACGTGTCAAGAACTGCTGTGGAAGTGAATGAGGCAAGGAGAAGGAGGGAACCAGAACTGCATGCCTTTCTGATGGTATGCACATCATTCTCTGGAAAATTCAAATAAGGGAGCAACACCAATCCAAGTAACTAGCAACTGCATCTCATATTCCAAAATAGCTCAGTAAATTAAGGGCAATTTTTTTGTTATTCTAGAAGGAAAATTATATTCTTAGGTTTAAGGCAGGATTGCACTGCAGCCAGCTTGCAGGCTAGGTCTGGACCATAAGGCAGTCTCTGCTGCCCACCAGGGATGAAGCAGCGTACACCTTTCCACTATGAACTTCCCAGCTGATGCCAGTCAGACTATTTACATTTCCTAACTGCTGGCTGGCCTAGGAGAAACTTCTGCCACATACTGGCCCTGCCAGAGGACTCCTATCTCCTGGCTGGCCACTTTCCTCTGCTTCTTCTCTCTTATCCATCCTGGGCAGCACATCACACACTGTCTCATAGCCTGAGCTAACCTGAGAAAGGGGGGAGAGAGAAGGCACTGGACTGAATGAAGATGGAAGGGCAGCAGGAGATGTTTGGATGTGTGTTAGGAAGCCAGTAGCAATCTCTGAGCTTATTTAAGCTGTAGATTTCTGCAATAAAAATTCATTCAAGAGGAAAATGTGCAAAACACTTCCTGTGTTTTAAGGATTCTTTCAACTCTGTACCATGGCCAGGTTGGTGTGAGGGAGAGACAGGTGTGGCAGGGTAGTCAGACAATACCACCAGTAAAGGAGATCTTCAGAGCTGCACACAGGCTGCTGGGACACTGGGTGCCACCGAAAAAGGGCAAGCAAAAGAAAATGTTATAACCAGTTCTTCTTCAGATTTACGGAAGACTTGAATAATTCCGAAAGAGAGAGGTCAAATATCTAAAAGTGGCAATGCTGCTTGGTTCCAGGCTAGACGAAGATTAACAGGATATTGCAAAAACCTGAAACATGGATCACTATTTGCTTTTCCTTTCTGGAAGAGGAAGCTGAGATTGACATTTCCAGGTTACCAGCATGGGAAGCTGAGCCAGTCCTCGCAGGAGCAGCAAATGGGAGAAGTGAGAAGTTAGACTATATCTGAAGGGACTTGCAAACAGCTCAGATGATCCAGCTGCCTGGTTGGCAAAGCACTCTTGAGTTTGTCTGTTGGTTGGCAATGGGTTTTTGCCTCATTTTATTTTTTTGCCTATGTACAGAGGTGCACTTTTTAACATATAAGGCAGGGATAGCATGACAATGCCAGCTGAGGGTAAAAGGCAGGTCCCTTCTAGTGCAGATTCCCACAAGAAAGATATAGGCCTCATGTCAGAACTTAAGTGAGTGGTCAGAGGCTGGCTGCACTGACTCACCTGATGGATCCTGGAGGCTTCACTGTGTGACCCAAGCTTCAACTCATTTTATGCTTTTACACTAAACCCAAGAAACTTCAGCAAGGTCTCCACAGGCATTGCCAGGACTGGGCAATAGTCCAGCACAGTTTTCCCAGCACCTGGGAAAACAAAAGGACCAGGCCTCTGGCTTCATATACAGCCTCATGGGGTCTGGAACAGAGAAGAAGGAGAATAGGGAAGCCTTTAGGTATTGGTAAGTTGTAGGCTTCTATTATGGTCATCCCAGTTATCACATAGCCCTCCAGAAAGAAACCTTTGGGAACCCCTAATTTAATACATTTTGTTCTTTCCAGAGCAAAGTGTTCACCAACTCAGGATGCTTCAAGGGGGGTTTCTGCCAGAGGAGATCGAAGAGGAGCCAGTGGTGGGTGGGGAGCTACCTCTGTACCTCTGCCTGAAATAAGGACATGATTCCAAGCTTGTGCACACATCCCTGTGCCAGGGCCTCTGCTGGCTGGGGCTAAAGCACCTAGAAGGAGAGGTTGCACAGCCTGCCGCCAGCTAGTCAAATGCATTTCACATGTTTAAGGCCAGCCATTATTTAATATCTGCTGCCAGGAGCCACCTTGTCTGTGCTGACATCATCTGGTCAGGTTTTTTGCACTTTCTAACAGAAACTATGACACACTCCAGCAAGAACAGACACCTAAAGCCAAGAAACAGACAGAATAACTCAGGTCCCCAGATGGGTTTGAATAATTTATTACTTATTCAGCTTTATTTTTACAACTTTTGGAATGTTTTTGACTAAAACTTTCATGCACAGATTTCCTTTTCACACAGCACTGAAAATTTTAAAAACTTATTCAATAATTTCAAGCTGAAAAATCAAATATTTCAGAATATATTTCTGTGATAATATAATCTATGCATTCACTTGATCATGACAGACTTTCCTGTGGCAAGTATCCTATCTAAACATGACCCTCCATCATATTTTTGTGACAATGCCTTTGATATACAGTGAGAACTGTACCAAAAGGGTTCTTTAAAGCTGAAATCAACGCCACTGATTCCCTGGTAAAGAAGTAAAAGAAAATTAACTTCATTTCAGTAATTTACTATGATAATGTTAAGTATTAAATCAAGACAAAGAGTTCAAAAAGAGAAGTCGAGTGAGAATGTAACTTATTTTGCCTAAAGCTGTATGTAATCTTACCAATAACTCAGAGCCATCTGAAACCTGACAAAATAAGGGTGACAAAATAAGGGTAACAAAATTATGGCTGAGCTGATTATTTTTGTTTTCTGAAGAGAATAGAAAAGGTCCATTGCTGCTTAATACTACTCCACCTACTTTCTCAGAATAAATGCAGAGATTTATGTCAGTTAGACACTGCAAAACACCAGTTATGTGCTAGAACTGAATTTTATGGAATTCTTCCATTGAAGGATTCATCATCACAGGCAATAGACCTGGGAGCTCAAGAAAAAGAAAAAGGCATATTTTCATACTACAGCAGAAGGACCAAAGGTTAGAAGATTAGTTCTTCTTGTGTTAAGAACCTCTTCCAAAGCCAGAGATTCCCATGGAAAAATTCACATGGAACATGCTGGATTCTGGGTTCCCATCTCAATAAGTTTACTGGGATGGCAATTTTTCCTGTTCTCAGTAAAAGGCAGATGTTATTAAGGTTAAAGGAGAAAAACCATGAATAACATGGGAAATAGTCAGGAAAAAAGGCTATGGACAGCCCTCAAGACATTGATGGAAAGAGAAGAGCTAGCAGTATCTTCAGGAAAGTGACAAACTACTCTGGCCTGCCACAGCAATGTCCATGGTGTCTTCCCCTATCATTTTTCATGTCCCTTACATCAGCAATGGCTTCTCACTTCATTTTTTGAGTCAGCAGCAGAACCCCTCTCCTAAATACCGCCAAACAAGAATGTAAATGAGAGGAGGTGCCAGCAGCAGTACTGCTTTCCAGTGGGATGGTAAAGGTACTTTGAAAAGGTGACTTTGTTTACAGAACAAGAAGTTATTGGCAACAAGAAGTTGCCAAAAGACCATATTGACTTCAGTGTAGCTGAATGTATTACTTGGTAAAGTAAGAGTATTTTCTAAAGAAGCTTAAAGTGTATTAATTTCCTATTCTAACTCCATAGATCTTTATTTCAAAATAATGGCAGAAATCATTAAAAGTGTAAATTAATCAAATAAAAATAATCATAATACAGTTTTGGTTTAATTTAATTTCCCGGCCAATGCACCAAATAATGTTATAGTTTTGATTTGCCAATTTAAATATACTTATTTTCTGTTGTGAGACAGAACCAGGAGCAAAAGCAAGGCAGGCCTAAAACTTAAAAGAGTATAAAAAGAAATTTATTAACTACACAAAGAAAGAAAAAAGAAAAATTCAGAATAAGATTTTCAGACCACTCCCTCCTCCCCTCTCCCAACCTTCATAACAACAAAACAAACATACACAAAAACTACTTCAGTCAGTTCCCAACTTGAATAGTCCTTTTCCATTCACTCCAGAGAGAGAAGTTTCCTCTTTTCAGGCCATAGGGACTTTTCCACAAGGAGGGAAAAAAAACCAGTTCTCTTGTGTCTTCACTTTCACGATTTGCATCCGCCTGGGATAAAACTTGCAAATAATGAAGTTCCTCCCATCTTCACAGCTTTCCCAAAGCTGTGCTTATGGGCCATGTTAAACTCATGGGATATTTACTTTTAAGAATGAACTGTTCCAAACCAAAAATTCCCTTCATCTCTCTTTCTCTCTGTTCATGCTTCATCTCCAGAAAGAGAGATCCCCTTTCCTCCTCGGGGCGAAGGATCTTTAACACAGGTGCTTTTGGTCAACAATCTATCAAATGGAACACTCCAACTCCCCCATTTCTTTCTCCATGGTTTGTAGGAATATTCAGTGTAGTATCAGTTCATCCCTACAACTTTACAAAAGGATTTTCAGCCATCTTCACAGTATCTCCTCATTCTCCTTCCATCTAAAGAAACTTAGCTCTTGCTTCACTGAATTTGGAGTAGCTCCTTTTTCTTCCCTCTCATTCGAAGCTCTGCAAGTCTTAACTGAGCACTAAAGAGTTAAGATTTCACACGGGGAATGCAAGGCTGCAATGCTGGACCTGTGCAAGGATCTCAAGAGACTCAGGCCCTGCTGGAAAGGGGCAGGAGGGGAACGGCTGGGACCTCACTCAGCCTCCCTGGGTCTCAGCTACAGCACCCACTGTGCATGGCCACCCCTCGTCCCTGCCGGGCCATGACAGCTCCCCAGACAGGGGCCCTGCCCTGCCCATGGCCACCTCTCCTCCCTGCTGGGCCATGCCAGCTCCCCAGACAGGGGCCTGGCCCTGTCCATGGCCACCTCTCCTCCCTGTCGGGCCATGCCAGCTCCCCGGACAGGGGCCCAGCCCTGCCCATGGCCACCTCTCCTCCCTGCTGGGCCATGCCAGCTCCCCAGACAGGAGCCCAACTCTGCTCCCTGCCAGGCCTGCAGTGGAGCCAGGCGGGCCCTGTTACCTGCACTGTTGCCGGAAAAGAGAAAGAGAGCTCTTTTCTGGGTTACCTCCTCCAAAATGTGTGTTCACGGAGCGAACTAACTTTCTCCAATTGGTTCCTCAGGCTGTCAATAACCAAACCAGCCTTCAATTGGTTCCATCGACTCACAGAGGAAGCTCTCATAGAGGAAAACCTCTCTGACTCTGCCCTTCCCCAGGTGTAACCAGGACAATTGGTCTTTCTCTGAACTAAAAAACATTATTTAGTATGGTAAAAATAAAAACATTGGGAGAGAATGGACTGTTCCCACCTCCTTAAAAATCACTAATCTCAACAAAGTTGAATTTTCTTTCATTATGTTTAAAATTGGGTCTAATGTCTAATAACACAAAGCCAGATTTTCTTTTTAGAACCCAGATCTCTTTTTTTTTTCTTCCTTAAATCATTTACTGTAATAATTTTATACATATGGATTCTCCTTTTATCCTGGACAAAGACTAGAAAAATTGTCATGGATTTTCAGTTAAATATTAATTTTATAATAATTAAGTCATGATTTTTATGATTTTATAAAATGAGTAATAGAAGTACTATTTCATTCTTCATATGAGATTTGTCAGGTGATAATTTTTTTCCTGTGTAGTGATGTTTTGCAATATTAATAAAAACTTTTTTAAATGGTCATAAGATAACTTTTATTATAAATACAAATAATTACTTTGCTAATAGCCAAGATGGTTTGATTAGAAATGTCATTGTAAATAACTGTCACCAGACTAGAAAAAAAGATAAATAAGGCTCCAAATATGGCAGAAATAGATTACTGAATTTTAATGGCAAGAGAGCTCATGTGTTTATCAGGGCTGCATGCTCAAAGACACAAAAATATGGATTTTCATTCATGAGGAGAGTGTCTATGTCTTAATTTATGCTATAGTTCCACAAGCAGCCTGTTCTAGCACATGGCAACAACATTTCTGCTAAAATGAATGGTGTTTCTGCCTGTCCTCCAATGAACATCCACAGTGGTCACTCAGTTTTGTAGGTGCTAATGCATACAGCTATATAGGAAGTCAATCAAAGATCTCTCAAACACAAATATTCTTTTGGAATGTGACACTTTGGGCCTCCACTGGTCAGCTAAAAAACACTGGGGAAAAAATGGAAATGGGACAGAGCACAATAGATTTAGCTGGACACACCAGTCAAAATTCATCACATTAATTATCCAGCTCCAGGTCTTTGCTATAAACCCTTCATTGTAAGTGTAAACCCTTCACAGTAATCATACTGTGCTTACACTGGTGTGTGTTTTCACATTCACTTCACAGTGGAGTGAAAACTAAGGAAAGGTAGAGTGGGATTGCAAAGCACAGCCTGCAAGAGCGGTGATAATCTGTGGAATTCATTGCCTATAGTTCTTAAAGTTTCTAAATCTGTTTCTCATTTCAAGTTTTATTTGAAGTTTAATGTTTTGGATATATCTTTTTAAATATATATATGTGTTTGCACTTGCTTCCAGGGTTACCTTTTCAAATTAACATTAAATGCTTGCAGACTGATCTAAAAGTCACTGAAATTAATGCAAAAACTCCCAATGACTTCATTGGTCTTTGGACCACATCTTTAGGGAACTCTTTTCTTACAGGCCGAGATTATCAAACCCTTGTAGAGTATAAATCAGTATTGACATTGGTGCAGAGGGATTTATAATAACTCAGTAGCCAATTCTACCTCCTGTGAGCCCAGTTTTCAAAAATGTGAATCACTGTAATTGCCTTTTATTTTAGCCATATATTATTTTACAATGGACCGCAAGAGGGCTTTGAGAAACAACTATAAAAGACCTGCCAAAATCGATTTGAAGCAGCTTTGTGGATACCCTGCTGAGCTGCTGTGTCTGGCCACTGCAGATTAACAGGGCTATATTTTCACTTCTGCAGTTGCATAGAGAATAAACTAAGCACTTGACCAATGTAGATACAATTTCTGTTGCTGTGTAGCTTTCATTTATCCAGAAACAGTTCTTTAGAAAGACTCTCACTGTACATCTACCAGTGTAATAAAAAGATTAAAGCAAAAACTGAGAAAACAAAGGATTTTAATCTTCTATCTGTTTAAATTTTTAAAATCTACATTCAGATTTCACCTCTTTTAAAATGTGGTGTCATTACTAGGACTGTTTGAAGACAGAAACTTGGGACTTCAAAGTGAAGCTTAGTTACTTATACAACTGAAAAAACATGACAGAAAGATAGAAGACATGCACTACTTCATTTCAGAAATAAAGGAATTTCAGATGAATTATTACATTGGTTTAGCCCTTTCTGCCATTTGTGTATGGCAACCCCTAAAAGAACCACTTAAAATAAGAACAAATAAGCTGATTTTGTGTATTAATAATGCTTTTCATTTCTGTGTTTATAAAGTACAGCAATATTTTTGAATAATAATTTTACAGTGTACCACAAACTCTTTTCTTGCCAAAAGAGTTTTGAGTACATGTTTGTTTACCTAAATTTAAAACAGTAGAAATTAGATCACTGAGGCAGAGAAATAATTCTATGTGTTTGACGTGATGCTCTTTAAAATAGTTGTACTTTTGCTTAGCACCAAAAAAACAAACAAACAAAAAAAACCTCCTCTGAACACTTTTCAAGCTCTGAGATATGTTGAAATATAGTTACAATGGGAAACTTCTATAATGGCAAAGACATTTTATTTCTGCTTTAGGCCAATTAATTTGGAAAATGTCTTAATTTTATAGTCCATATATTAAACCTTTGACAGTTACAAAAGTAATTTTCCTGAAAAAAATAGAAAGAAAAACTGCGGACTGTGCAAGATGATAACCTTTCAAAAGGGTAAACCTTCATTTCTTCAGCAGATTTGATTCACAGCACCATAACAGTTGACAGTTTATCATTATAGTGGTTACTTTACATGAGAGCTGTCAGAATCAATCATGCTTAAAAATTGGAACATTCTTCAAGTTAACAAACCAGTTTCTGGCTTAAGAAAGGCCTGCTCTAAAAACAATTATGGCCAAAAGAAGGACTTCCCTTAGATTGATATCAGAAGCAGCTGCAGTTTTGGTGACATATTTCACAGACTTCATCTACTTATTTCTGGATGAAAGTAGACTAAGGGATACAGAAAGATTATGATCTTGATTGCAAGAGGCTCTTTGGGTTTTACATTTTAAATGTTATTTCCATGGTCAGCAGCTCAGCAGCAAAAGCAGAGTGACTTGCCCCAAATGTTCCCATTTTTTTATCCCTTAGGTCTACAGCAGGGAATGCAACCATCATGAAGATGAACTTGACAGGAGGGATGTCCTGCTTTTGGGGGGACTAGTTACACCAACACTGTTAGCTTTTATCTTTCCACAACAACCCCCTGCACTACAGGCTGGGGCAGAGTGCCTGGAAAGTGGCACAGTGAAAAAGGACCTGGGAGTACTGTTTGACAGAGGCTGAACATGAGCCAGTGTGTGCCCAGGTGGCCAAGAAGGCCAGTGGCATCCTGGGCTGTATCAGCAACAGCGTGGCCAGCAGGAGCAGGGCAGTGATCGTATCCCTCTATTCAGCACTGGTGGAGCTGCACCTCACATTCTGTGTCCAGTTCTGAGCTCCTCAGTTCAGGAAGGACTTTGAGGTGCTGGAGTGAGTCCAGAGAAGGGCAAAAAAGCTGATGAAGGGTCTGGAGCACAAGATGAGCAGCTGAGAGAGCTGGTGTTGTTCAATCTGGAGAAAAGGAGGCTCAGGGGGGACTTTATCCCTCTTTACAACTCCCTGAAAGGTGGCTGTAGCCAGGTGGGGGTCAGTCTCTTCTCCCAGGCAACCAAGAGACAGGACAAGAGGACACAGTCCTAAAGTGTGCCACGGGAAGTTTTGGGTGGACATTAGACAGCAGTTCTACACAAAAAAGGATGATTGGGTATTGGAATGGGCTGCCCAGGAAGGTGGTGGAGTCACTGTCCTGGAGGTGTTTAAGGAAAGACTGGACATGGAATTTAGTGCCATGGTCTAGTTGACAAGGTAGTTTTCAGACTCCATGATCTCAGAGGCCTTTTCCAACCTAATGTATTGTGTGACTCTGTAATGCTTGATAGTCCAAACAAGTTACCAGGTCTGAACACCATGAGGGGCTCGCAGATGATGGCACATCAAGCATTTGCTTTGACAGCATGGAATTCTGCCAATATTGGTAAGAAACCTTGAGCCAGAGATTGTAAAAGTGAACCATGAAAAAATTGAAGGCTTTTACAATAGGTAAGATCCGAAGCCCTCAACTGAATGAATACTGAAGGAGCAATGAAGTTGGATGGGAGTCTCTGGGATATTCATGCTGAGTCCAGGAAGCAGTAGACATTGGTGTACAAGGCATTTGGGACCAGGTCAGGAGAACTACTCAGATTGCTGCATAGCACAAGGACACACCCTGCTGGCATCATGCAAAGGTGAGCTGCCTAATGTGTATGTGTCAGAATAATCAAGAAAAATACATTTAGTCCACACAGTGAAAAGTCTTGCTATCACTGTCCTGTGCTGTAGATTACAGTATTTCAAGAGAAACTACTCAGAATGTCCCTTTTTCCAGCAGCTTCACTTCTTACAATTAGGTAAAAATCTCAAACAAAGCATAAAAATGAATTTAAGATATGAGCCCAAATGTTATAGACCCCTAAAATACACATTTTTGGCATAAGGTAAAATCAAACCAGAATAATTCCCTTTCTGAATTATGCGGACTGCTAGATTCCTTAGGCAAATACTTCAGGGTGCTGACTGTTAAGCTGCGCAGCCCAGTTCAACAAAATACCATAGCACATGCTATAAATTATCCTATTGGCTTATAAGGTTGAGCCTTTAATTTCTTTCTAGTGTCTCAAACATTAATTTAATAGGACACCTTTTTATTTAGTATTTTATTCACCTTCACCTTGTGGGATTTTTAAAAAAGTCAGCAGTTTCCGTTTTCTTAGACTATCAGCACATGAATGTAACAAATAATTACTTTTTAAGAAAATACATTATCCATACCTGTACTTTCTTTGAAAGAAAGATATATAGTATGCATTATATATATATATAATATATATATAAAACATAATTTATATATGTTACGACATGTCATTAAACTGG
>VZTT01007610.1:0-27230 GCA_013400855.1 Buphagus erythrorhynchus | reverse complement strand
GAAGAGGGATGGGTGAGCCCTTTCTCACCAGCCCTGTTTGATCTGTGCAGGGCTGCGTGCTCCCCCTTTGCTCACATTTCATCAAACTTCCTCAGAACTTATTTCTCCCTTCCTAAAAACACATTCCAGCTTTTCTTCTCCTCATTCCAGCACCAGGGTGTGGAAACTGCTGTCCCAGGAAGGCAGCTGTTGGGAAGGATGAGGATTTGACAGGAAGGTCTCACAGATATGTGTGTATAACAGAAAGATCTTTAAATGTAGAATCTAAAGAAAGAATAAAAATGATAGCAAGTTTTGATATAGAAGAAGAGAATTGCTGAGCCATTCTTACTGGGTAACTAAAAGGCAAAAAGCAAGTGAGTTGGAAGAGGCTTTTATAACTTAGAGCAAAAGATAAATCCACCTCAAACAAAAAGGTTTTTACCAAGCAAAAAGATTTTCACGGACAAACAAGAAAGCCAATGTTGCAAGTAAAAAAAAGATCTCAGAATTTTCCACTGCAAAAAAACTAAAAAACAACTCCTAGCTTAAACTATAACATACTAACTTTTTATGATTAAAAAATAGTAACATAAATATAGTCCACTGCAAAAAAACTAAAAAACAACTCCTAGCTTAAACTATAACATACTAACTTTTTATGATTAAAAAATAGTAACATAAATATAGTCCACTGCAAAAAAACTAAAAAACAACTCCTAGCTTAAACTATAACATACTAACTTTTCATGATTAAAAAATAATGTCTTGGGGTGACTGTATGATGCCTGTATCCCCAAATCGTCTGTTCTGTTGGTGCTGAATATTAAACATAAATATAATAACGTTAATAATTAAAATAAACTATAAATAATAGCAAAAGTATTAATTAGTTGTCATGTATTAAAATGCTCTGTAATAAAAAGTATATAATGCATTGTACCCAAAACCAAAAAAGCTTCAAACAAACCTACAGCTGTAGCTAAAAAGGCTCTTGTCACCCACAACCCGTAAATTGCTGTATCATTTAAATATAATAAACAACATTTTAAATTTTAAAAAGCCGCCTAAAGCCCCACACCCCTCCTTTTTAACTCTTTCTGTGCCAGATGAATTGTTTGTTTACACAGCCATGCAAATGCTGGTGAAGATGGGGATTCCTCAGCTTTGCCACGAGGCTGGAGGAGTTTTGGGATGCTCAGCACCAGCCCCTGGCATGGCTGCACCCCCCTGTGCCTGGATTTTCCCTTGCACTGAGGATCTGGGGTCCTGGTTGGAAATCTGCCCTGCTCCAGAGCAAACGGGAGATGGAAGAGGCACATTCCTGTCACACAGACACTGCTGAGCTGCTCTGGGCTCTGCCAGCAGCTGCCACCGTGGGAGAGATGGGGACACAGCAGTGACAGGAGTGACAGCAGTGAGAGGAGTGACAGGAGTGACAGGAGCCATCTCCCTCCTGGGCAGGGCTGGAGCATCCCAGGGATTGCCTGGGCTCACTCCAAAGGACATTTCAACACATTCTGGCTTTTCCAGCTGAGCTTTTGTCACCCATTTCTGTCCCTCCCTTGGGTCCCTGTCCTGCCTGCAAAGCCCCCTGAGTCTGCAGCTCTGCATCACCCAGACCCAGGAGGGGAAAAGTGGCTGAGTGAGCCAGGAAAATTCCTCACTGCAGAGAGGATTTATCCACAGCACCACAGGGATGGCACTGATGCCTGAAATTTCAGCTTTCATATTTCCCAGACTCTGCATTAGGATAGAACTCTGAACTCCATATAAAGTGTTCCAAGCTCTCCTCCCAGCTCAGGCACACAAAACAATCCTTTTGCAGCCCCAGAACCAAGGACACCGCTGCAGCTCCAGCCCCAAAAAGTGCAAACAGCAGCGAATTGAGGAGAGAATCTGGGAGGGTGGGACTGCAGAACCTGGAGCTGGAATTGGACAATGAACCCCAAATGGAAATGGACCAAAACTTATAAAAGTGTGAAAACTCCTGACTTGGGGTCCAGCTTGGGTGGAGCCACGTCCAGGCTCTTGCACTGCCCAAGGTGAATCTTTTGAAGGGTTTTTAATAAATCTCTGATAAATTTCTTTAACTCTGCCTATCCTCTGTTCCAGGGAGCCTCTCCAGGCACCAGCACGAGCACAATTTGTGTTTCCCACTGCCTTCCCCTCCTGCCCTGTTTCCTGCACAGGTTGTTGTGTGCTCTGTGCTCCACTCCCCATCTGGAGCTCAGGCACAACCACAGCTTTATTCAAGTGCTGGAATTAAACCCCTCTGGTTTATTTTTATTGCTGCCATAAGCTGGGTTTGGAGGCTGTGAAATGCAAGCAGGAAATCAGCTCCTGCTTTGAAGCCCAGTGCCAAGAGCCAGTTTATGGTTGTGCAGCTGGACTTCAGCAGGAACAGGAGGATCTCCTGGCCTGGGTGTCTTTTTTTTTTTTCTCTAATTACTCCTTTGGAACTCTGAGAAATCACTTGGGTTGTGCTGGATTGTACCATCTGTGATTGCAGCTCCACAGAGGGTTTGGGTAGACAAAACCTCCTGGGTTTAACAGAGCTGAAAACAAGGAGGGGAGAGGAGGGAAAGGAGAAGAGAAGAGAAGAGAAGAGAAGCGAGAAGAGAAGAGGAGAAGAGAAGAGAAGAGAAGATACGAGAAGAGAAGAGAAGAGAAGAGAAGAGAAGAGAAGAGAAGAGAAGAGAAGAAGAATGGAAGGAAATGGAAGAGAGTGAGAAGCACCAGGTCACAAACCTGCAGCACCTCAGACCCCATGGGCAGGCTCAGGGCAGAGGTCACAGCTGTGCAAAAATACAGAAAAAAAATGCACCCAAAAATACAGAAAAAGGGGAAGCTGGGAGCTGTGGGTTTACAATAAAAGTTTAGGAATTGTCAGAAAGCAGTAAGAGTTGCAGAGGAATCTGCAGGCTGCAGAAGAGCTGGATTTTGAACATATCAGTAAAAATAATTATTAAAATTAGTCTGATCAGGTAAAATAGTGAAGTTGAGGGTGATTAAGTTGATTTAAGAAAAGACAACATAGCCAATAAATACTTCAAAAGTTGGATTCAATGATCTTGAAAGTCTTTTCCAACCTGAAGAATTCTGTGATTTTATTTTGGGGACCCTGTTAAGTGATGATGTTTCCATCCCCACAGATTAAACAGCAGTTACTAATACTGGTCACTTAACATTAGCAAATCCAGGTAATGGCATCTTTGTCTTTAAAAAGAGTTTTAAAGAGTTGGGAAAAGAAATTCACACATGGTTGGTCTTGATTTCCAGTAAACTTGGACAATCAGAGTTAACAAAAAAAGAATATCAGTATTTTGAAAGAATAAAGGGGATAATCTAAGTAATTATAAACCTATGAATCCAAGACTGCTCTCCAGCACAATAATAAAATAGCTCCTAAAAAATACAATTCATCAGGAATTAGAGATGGGGGACAGAATTTGGCAAATCAATAGGAATTAGAGGAGAATAAATTTGCCTTCTTGGTATTTTCAGTGCTAATCAACAACAATAGTGATACAATAAATTGTTGTGACTGAAAAGGTGAATTGGCACTGCAGGGACACCCAGGGGTGTGAGGATGGAGTATCCAGAGGGATGAGCATTTATCCAGCATTTTCCTGCCACCTCCAGCCACTGATTGCAGCTCCTCATTCCTTAAACACAGCAGATCATTGCCTGGGGGATTCAGCTTTACCTGGTTTCAGCTTTACCTGATCAAGGTGTTTGCTTTCCTCTCACGTGTGAGCTGCCAGGATCTCACTGCCTCTCCAAGGAGGAGAAATTCTGATGTTCAGACAACGGAATTGTGGAGACTGGGTTCTTAAAATAGCAGGAAGATGGGGAAAAACACCCGTGTGAAATAGAAACCTGTGCTTGAGGAGCAGAACTTTGCTTTGCCCCTCCTGTGACAGGAGAGAAAAGAACTCCTTTGCACCCGCTGGGATTTCAAGCTCTCTCCGATGAGATTTAATCACTCAGGAGAGCTGTCTGGAGCTTTTGTTCAAGATTTCACTGGTGCCATCTGTGCTCCCTTAATTGCTGGGATAAAGGGAGGCACGGAGATCCTGGGCAGCTCTAACTGTGCCTGAATTCCCTTTGCTTCCCAAAATAATCCCAGATTATCCCAGACACTCAGTGTCTGAATGGTGGCACTCAGGGAGAAGTGGCCAATTCCACCAGGCTCTCTAATTATAGCCCGACCTGCTAATGAGTGTTTGATTAACCCACTGCTGCTGCTTTATCACGCTAAATAAATAATATCCACTCTCCTCTGGCGCTGTTTGCAGAGCTCATTTCCCAGCCAGAGCTCAGTGCCAGCCTTCACCCAGGTGTAAAAGCATCACACCTGGGCACGGGGAGGAATTTCAATGGAAAATGTGATTTTAACACTGCCAGGGGATGCCCAGGCACTTCTCAGATCTCACTGTCCCAGAGCCTCTGACCCCAGCAGGACTGACTGCCCCACTCCATTTCCTCCTGAAATCATCAATAAGAAACTTCTAAATGTCATCCTGAAAGTAATTCCATCACTTTGCAATTCCCATGTTGCTCGTGAGAGGAAATTTCCACTTTTTACTCCCATGCACAAAGGATCTCTGACTTTCTGCCACTTAGCCACCACAAATATTCCAGCAAATAAATTGGTAAGGAATCCCATGGGAACAGCAAATTTTTAACTGAGTATTTGGCATCAGTTATTAATTAGTTCTGAATTTACAGTGGCAAGGATTATCAATGAAAACCTGATTTAGTCCCTAAGATAATTCAACAGGACAAAGGTATCAACAGTCTGTGACTTTTATGTCCCTTGGAACTGAATAAAAACATCTGCAGCATCAGCAACCAAGAAATTGCAATGACTGGCCCACAAATTAGCACAGAAAAAGAATCTGGATGTTGTCAGAGTTTGTGATTTATGTTTCTGAATCTAAAATCCATCTAAAAAAATCTCCAGTATAAAGGTCAGTGTCTCCAGAGTTCTCAGGAGTGAGATATTCCTTTTTTTTGAGCTCACCTGGACTTGGGTGTGTTCCTCCTGTGCTAAATTAGTGTGGAGGCTGCAGCATGCCCAGACTGCAGGGGTTTATGGAGGGGATGGTCTGTGAGACTGCAAAGGGCACGGGCAGCATCCTTGAAGGTCTTTCTATTGAAATTCTGTGCTTTTAAACAAGAAAAAGGTTTGGTCACAACCAGGTAAAGCAGCTAAAAAGACCTAAAAAGTAAAGAAAGACCTGAAACTTCAGTGAAAAATGTGATGTAAAAAAATTGTCCTTTGTGGATTCATTTGGGGCAGGAGCTTCTGCTGGCCAGGAAGGTTGGAAATCCTCTTAATTCAAGGTGCTTTTGGGCATTTTTCACCAAAATTCCTTTACTTTCACCTGCTGAAGCTCCTTTCTTTCAGCAGTCATTTCACAAATCCTGCTGCCAGTATTTGTGTCAAACCCTGATTATGCATCAGCTGAGCCTGCCCAGCCCCAAACAGCTGCAGAGGCTCCAAACTGTGCCACAGAAAAGCAAAACTTGGCAAAATTTCCCAGCAAGGAGTTGCAGGAGGGAATTCACCCCTTTCCCAGCACACCTCTGGAATTCCCTCCTCGTTTCCAGGCTCACAGCTGGGTGTGGGGATTACACAGCACCTCTGCAAATTGTGGAAAAAAAAAACCCCAAAAAGTGTTTTTAAAATTGTGATTTCCTGTTTGCTCTCCCTCTCTGGATACACAGGGGTGGAGGAGTAGCTGCAGCCTACAGATGCAGTTTGAGGCTGCTTTTAAAAACTTCCATGTGGGTGTTTGCCAAGGGAGCTTATTTTTTTTTTTTTAATATTTTATTTTCTTCCCTGCTCGTGAAACAACTGACTTTTATTCATATTTACACAATCCCTCAGAAAGCAAATGAAAAACTCGTCCTGAGAAGTGGCAAAGTATTAAATTAGCCAAAAGTAAATGTTATTTTTGGAAAACAAGTTCCAGGTGTGGCTGCCAGACTCCTTCCACCCAGAGCTGCAGCATTTAAGGGAACAAAAGAGGCAGAACATGACAAAAGGAATGTCACTGCTATTGAAATAAAAACAGATTTTGCTCTGAAGTAAAAACTGCTTGCATTTTACCTGGATGCTTTTCCAAGGGCTGGCAAGGAAATCAGGGGGGCTCTCAGTCCCCAGAATGATCCTCCCAAGCCAAAGGAGTCATTTCAGTCACTCACAATGAATAATTTGTCATTTTGTATGTTTTATTTTCATTTCTATTTTCATTCTTGCTCTCCTAAGATCCCTCCACACACATTTATCATCAAATACTTTCCTGCTCTGAGTTTCTTTTACCCTGAAATCCCCTGACTCCAGAAGTGCTGCACTTTTCAGTGGGTCCTAACTTGCCCTTTAAAGAAATTATTCCTTTGAGGAATAAAACACCCACGTGAACTAGAGTTGATTCTCCCACTGCATTAATTCTATTAATTAATTCTATTTCCTTCACTCCAATTAAATATAATTTCTACCAGCACAAGAGATCCAGCTCACTGTGGCCAGTTCCCTTAGGAATTGATGGTGGCTCAGATTTTGGAGTGCTGGTACCAATTTATGGATTTTTATCACAAGACGAGGTGCTGCCTGCCTTGAAAAAAACTCCACCATCCTCAGCTGCCTCTGGGAGCTCCTGCAGACACAATGCAATTTAAAATAACAGAGATAAAGGATAAATAATCATTGGAAAAAGGCTTGGTTTACAGCAGAGGCTGGGGAGGGCCAGGCAAGGTCAGTGCCTGCAGCTGGCTGTTAAAGTTAAATGTGGATTTATCAGGATTGGATCCTCTGCAATAAACCTGCCTGCACACCTGACCTCCCTGAGATCTTTCCTAAGATCCCCACGGATGCACAAAAGCATTTTTGTGGGGTTTGGCACAACTTAAACTTCCCAAGGTCACTGCACCAGGCAGAGCAGCCTGTTGTGGGTGAGTTTCACTGGCACTGAGAATCTGGATGGAGAATTCATGAATTTCTTGCTCTGTGCATGTGTCCCACTGGGATTTTGGACCTTGGCCTGCACCCATCCTGCCCTGGACCCTGGAAATCCCAGATGTGGTGACATCATTTGAACTGACCTCCCCAAACCATTTCTGCACTGTCTGATGCAGCCTTTCTCCTCCTGCTTCTTCCTCCTCCTTCTCATTCTCCTCTTCCTCCTCTTCCTCCTTCTCATTCTCCTTTTCCATCTGTTCCTCTCCTTTTCCTCCTCCTTCTTCTCCTCCTGCTTCTTCCTCCTCCTCCTTCTTCTCATTCTTTTCCTCCTCCTTCTTCTCCTCCTCCTCCTGTTTCTCTTCCTCCTGCTCCTTCTTTTCCTCCTCTTCCTCCTTCTCATTCTCCTTTTCCATCTGTTCCTCTCCTTTTCCTCCTCCTTCTTCTCTTCCTGCTCCTGCTCCTCTTCCTCCTCTTTCTTCTTCTCTTTTTCCTCCTTCTTCTCTTACTTCCAACTCTCCGNCCTCCTTCTTTTTCCTTCTCCTCTTCCTTCTTCTTTTCCTTCTCCTCTTCCTTCTCTTCCTCCTCCTCCTCTTCTTCTTCTCCTCCTCCTCTTCCTTCACCTTCTTTTTCCTTCTTCTCCTTTTCCTCCTCCTCCTCCTCCTCCTCCTCCTCCTCCTGCTCTGGTGGAGGGGAACAAGGGCAGGCTGAAATCCTGGACGAGCCCCCTGAACCTTTCATTTATCCAGAGCTTCCTGAAGCTTTTCAGCAGCCCTGAGATCTTTGTTTTCCAAGAGCAGGGCAAGGTGCCCCTGAGGTGTTCACAGCCCTGGGAGGGCTTTGTGGGGCTGTGCAGAGCATCAGAAGGATCTGAATTTAGAGATCCCCTTTCTGCAAGGCCAGGCTTTGCTGTCAGTGCTCTCAGCAGTGTTTTATCCCTGGAGCAGCTCTTCCAGGCTCTGTTTGAAGAGGAAGGCACAGCTTGGGCACTGCTTCCCTTCACCTTCTCCATCAATCTCCTGTTCCCCTTGGCTGCCTCACCATATCCCCACTGCTAGAAACCTTCCTTCAAAGCAGCAGACACCGAATTTTCTCTTTGCATGGCAGGAAATGCCATCAGACCCTGCTCTGGATGATGCAGAAGTGAAGTTTGAGCTCACTGAGCACAAATCAGTGTCCAGGGCAGGCAGAGACACCCAGCTCCAGGTGCTGAGTGAGAACAGCTCAGCTTTGGTCACACCAATTCCCTGGAAACTGTTCCCTCCAGGAATCCATGGGCAGCAATCAGATGTTCCCTGCTTTTCATCACAGCTCGTCAGAAATTGGGATGGGGTGGGGGAAAGGGCAGGGAGAGGCTGAGACGTGAGGAGGGGACGGATCCAGGCTCAGAAGAGGAACTGACTTTGCAGATTTTGCCCTGCTCATTTTACAGTAAAGAAAGAATTAAGGAAGATTGCTGGAAATGTGTCCATTCAGGCAGCAGCTGGATTTCCTGTGAATTGCTTGGGGAGTGAGGGAGGAGGGAAAAGTGTGGAGCCATCACAGTGAGCAGGGTGAGAACCCAAACCCTTACTCTGCACTCGTGTTCTAATGACAGAAATAGAGATGTGCCCTCATAAAAACCCCTGCCTAGTGAATGAGGGTGAACACAAAAAATAAATCCATCTCTCAGGGAGACGGAGAGTGCAAAATAATTTATCATGGCGTTTGTTTTGGAGGGAGGAGCAGCCCCAGTTCTCCCAGTGGCTCCCACTGCCCTGGGACTGGAGCCAGCTGAGCACAGGGTGAGGAACTGTGTGAAAAGGACCAGCCCAAATCACAGAAATATGGGATGGTTGGGGTTGGAAGGACCTTAAAGCCCATCCAGTGCCACCCCAGCCAGGGACAGGGACACCTCCCACTATTCCAGGGTGGACCAAACCCATCCAGCCTGGCCTTGGACACTGCCAGGGATCCAGGGGCAGCCACAGCTGCTCTGGGCACCCTCACAGGGAGGGATTTCCTTCCAATCCCATCCTAATATCCCCCAATATCCCATCTAAACCCACTCTCTGCCAGTTGAAGCCATTCCCTGTGCCCTGGCACTCCAGGCTCTTGTAAAAAATCCCTGCCCAGCAGATTAACCCTGCCACCTGCCAAGCCTGCCCTTGTTCCTGCCCCTCACAGGCACCTCTGGGGTCACAGGGAGGGGGAGCTGCTGGGAAACCAGGAGATATTGGGATATTCATCCTGGATGCACTTGGGAAGAGGGGAGGAGAAGCTGTGCTAACGTCACACCTTTCAAAGCCAGCCAGGGCAACCAGCAAGAAGTGACTCTGAACAGGGAAGCAGGAAACCCTGAGCTGACACAATCTCCTGCCCTGTTATCTGTACCTTTGGTTTATTATGTTTAACCAGGCTTTTGATCTGAAGGAAGAACATCCGAAGAGAAAACAGCACCAAAATCTTTTGTCAGCACCAACTTTGCAGATCCAATAAAAGCTCAGAACAGCATCAAGTCAGCAGATCCAGCAAACAGCTTTTCTTTGAGATCTTGGCTTTTTCACAGAAAACCACATTACACTGAGATCAGACTTTCCCAACAGGAAGTTTCCATTTGTCACTTGAAAAACCAACTCATTCCCAAGAGAATCTGTCATGCAGTTGTTTCAGCTCTGTATTTCTTTTCAGGCTGTGAGGCAGATTCTGAGGCCATGGAGAGAAGAATCAGATGGAGAAAAAGGCCTGGAAGAGACCCTGAGGAGCTGTTTAAGCAGACCCAGCTGTATTTTAACCTGCTGTGGATGACATTTGGAGATGGAGATTCCACATTCTCCTTATGCACTCTCCCAGGGGAAGCACATGTAGGGATTTTTTTTAGGCTCTCTCCTAAATCTTGTTTTTATTGCTGTGACTTCTTCTCCTGCCCTCGACAGATCTGGTTTATTCCTCTTGCTGCAGACACTCCTTCATCTGCACAGCAGCCCCTGACCAGCCCTGGCTGTGCTGTCACTGACACAGAGCCCCCCTGCCCCAGCTCTGCTCATTCCTGACAGCTCCTGGATCCTTCCTGTGGCTTTCCTGAAGTGCAAACCTGAAAAGAGCACTGGGAGGGAGGATTCCATCCCTGCTGCTCACATCCCACCCCTCTGGATGAGCACTGCTGCTGGGTTTGCTCCTTTCCAGCATTGCTTGTGGGGGATTTGGTGATGCTCAGTTTTCTGTGTGTGACTTTCATGTCCTTTTCCATGCAATCACATCATGGAATCACAGAATATTTGGGTTGGAGGGGACCTAAAGCCCATCCAGTGCCAACCCTGCCATGGCAGGGACACCTTCCACTGTCCCAGGTGACTCCAACCTGGCCTTGGGCACTTCCAGGGATTCCAGGGGCAGCCACAGCTTCTCTGGGCACCCTGTGCCAGCCCTGCCCACCCTCCCAGGCTGAACAATCCCAATTTTCTCAGTTTTTCCCAGTCCTCCTGGCCTTCTCTCCATCCTCTCCTTGTGCAGTCAGTGATCCCTGCCTTGGCACAGCTCATCCTCACCAGCTCCATGGATTTCCTTGTGGAGACCCTTCCCCAGCAGGCACCCAGGGATGGACACAGACTCCCAGAGAAGGTCCCAGCAGGGAGATTGGAGTTTTGCACTGATCCATCTCCCTGGTTTCGAGATGTGGGCACTCAGGTGGGGTAAGGCTGACCCCACCCCAACCCTCTGCACCCAGTTCCTGACATGGGACTTCTCTGCACCTGGGGGATGCAAACCTGTCACCAGCACATGACACAGTGACCTCCTGCAGTTTTCCATGGTTGATGAGTGAATTCCAGAGAGTGGATCCCGCTGCAAAGGCCATCCCACATTTCTCTCCATTTATTTCCTGCTGGTGTTACTTTTAGCTGGGTTTTTTCCAAGTCTTCATCACCTAAAAATGTTTCCATGGGCCAAGACTGGAGCTTTCAGTCTCTCCTGTGTTGCCTATTTTTGGATCCTTGATCTGGGCTCTCCTTGCTGATTTATTTTTTGTGTGTTTGTTTTTAAATAAACAGAAGCTGGAACAATAAATGCCTGGGCACTGAGAGAGTGGTGAGGGATCAGATGTTTGCTAAAGAGGAGGGAGGGATGTGGAAAAGAAAGGAATTGCTTGGGAAACACTGCAGAGGCAGAAGACCTCAGCTCATCTGTCAGGGAATTCTTGGGATGCAAACACGGAGGGAAGCATTAATCCAAACCAGAATTAATCTGCTGCCACCATCAGCATTACTGCTAATAACAACAATAATAATAACGGGGGGGTGTGCTCACAGCCCTTCCTCATTGCCACAATTCCTGGCAGCAGCAATTCCTGGCTTCTGGAAACCCTTCCTCTGCTCCAAGCTTTTATTCTCTGAGATAACAACTCCCCTGGCACTCCCATCTCACAGGTATTTGTGCCCACACTGCCCTGACCTCACCCCAGACTGTCCCCCACAGGTCAACAACCCAGATTTCTCCTCCCTTTCAGCATTTATGTGGTGAATGGCTGTTCCATGGAGCAGGGAAACCCTGATCTGGATGGGCAGAAGGAAATCCCTCCTCCCTCCAGTTCCTGATTCCCTGGTTATGTTTTAATCATCCTCCTTGCTGTATTTTATTAAAAGCAAACACAAGTGCAGGAGGGCTGCTTGTTTTCCTCCCTGAGCTATAACAGAAGGGATCTGATCAATAAAACAGCTCAGCCAAGCAGAGCCCCTGGAAATCTGGGCACTCATGAAAGGCATCTTTGCAATTAGTTTTTATCAGCTCCAGGATTTTCTGCTGACCAAGGAGGCTCCGAAACTCAGGGCTCAGAGGAGATGCTTGCTCTGCACTTCCCTGTGGTACACAACAGGCTGGGTTATTTAGGAAGGTTTTGGGAGCTGCAGGGCTGAATTTCCTCTGTCTGTGAGAGGGTTCATGTGCAGCACAGCCTGGAAGTCAGAGCCAGGAGCAGAGAGGGGATGAAGGCAGAGAGGAGGAGGAGGGAAAGGGAATTTCATTTTCCACAGCAGCATGAGCTCCTGGGTGCTTGCACAGAGGGCAGCAGGACCTGTCCTACTGTCAAATTTCAATTTATGCCCCTGGCCAGTCTGGAAGTTTGGTGACAGCTCAGCAGATATTCCTTGGGGGGCTCAATCTGACTCTGCCTTCTCCTGTTTTGACTCCACCGTTTAAACCCAGCAAAGCAGCTGCTGAACACAACATTCTGGTGGTTCTTAATGCTCTTGGAAGATGCTTTCCCTTCATCCTTAACCCCCCTGCTCATTTCTATTTCACAGACTCCTTTAGCCTCCCTTATCAAACACCTACATGCCCTAATTTCTAATTTATATTCATTGCTGCAACTTTCCCTTATTTTTCTGGGGACGGTGCTGACTGGGTTTGGGTTTCTATTTTATTTCCTTTTTCCCTTCTCTGCTGAATGATAAAAATTTTGCTTGGCAGTTTTTCCTGCTAGGGAAAACATGTTTTTGTAACAATCCCATGGAGGGCCCATGAAGAAGAAACACATTCCACTGCTTTGGCTCATCCAAAAATCAGCCTTGAGTTCTGGCAGACAGAGCCACGGGAGGGGCTTTGATGGTGGCAGCTTTGACTTCAGTGAGGTTAAAGCAGCCATAAAAAGCCAGATCACCACAAACATCCTCCTCAAACTTTTCTGGAACCAGCCTGGCTCTCACCTCACCAATAATTTCACTACAAAGGCCCAGCCCAACAGTCTCTGCTTCAGCTGAGGAGCCCCAAAAGAGCCAGGACACCTCAGAACAACTTCTGGAATGATGAGCAGGGAAGACTTGATTTCCTGGATGCAGAGGTTCAGCTGCAGCCTTCAAGTCCTCTCAGGAAGATCTCTGAGAAAGGTTTAATTGTGACCTTCCTGATGTTAAAGCAGCCCTGGAATACCACAAAATGAGGGATTCATGAGGCCAAATTAACCCTTCTGCACCTGGGGAAGGTACTGTGAGCTTTCCATGGGTGCTCTGAGAGCTGGCAGGGACAATGTGGGATTTTACTCATTTTGAGGATTCCCAAGCATAAAGGGGGAAATCTCAGGCACAGCTCAGGTGTGGACACAAAGAAAAGAGAGGAGGTTTGGGGTTTGTTTGGGAAGACAGAGAGGCTGAGAAGGGGCAGCATCCCCCCTGTCCCTGTCCCCATGGGAGCTGCAGGGACAGGACTGCTCTGTGCATCCCCAAACCAAACAAAAAAAAGCCCAAGCAAATCATGAGCCCTGCAGGGGGCTCAGGGGGTGCTGGCAGAGCTGGGACAGAGCCCTGCCCTGCTGCTCTGTGCCACCAGGGCAGGGGTGGGGAGGCAGGAGTGGCTCAGGGAGGGAGGCAGTGGGAGCCTGGGGGCAGCTGGGCTGGGATCTCACAGATTTTCAGAGGTGCTGAGTCTGTGCAGAGCTCCCTGATTTCTCATCTCCCTGCTCGGCTGGGTGCAACAGGTCCAGCTCCAAACCAAAGCCAGGCTCTGCAAAACCCATCTGGGAATAACCAGCCCCTCCTGGCTGCACCAGGACAGGCCAAAAACACCCAACACCACCCACAAAGAGGGGCAGAAAGTGGCTTTTCACCCTCATCTGCCCGTGCCAGGCTGGTGGCAGGACCCAGGGGGGGCTCTCTGGAGCAGCCACTGCATCTCCAGAGATTTTCTCTAATTGTTTCCCTAATCACATCAAACTGCCCAAGTTCCATTTGTGCTCCTGCAGAGTAATTTGCTTTCCCCCATGCCCTGGGTCTCTGCCTGTACCCCCACGCCTGCAGCCACTCCTCAGGGCTGAGGAGAGCCTGAATTAGATTATGGGCTCTAATAAAAATGAGTCTAATGGAATTACACAACAAGACCAGATGAAAGTCAGCTGCTTTGCAAATCCTGGGCTTGGATTGGTGTTAGCTGAGGGAGCAAGCACATGGATCATCCCTCTCCCACCTCCTGGCCCCACACATCCACCATCAAGAGGCAAAGGTAACATCTCCCTGACAAATAATAATATAATAAAGGCAGTCCCACAAAAAATGCACCAGGGAGAGCAGGGAATGCCAGGAAACAGAAGTGCAAGGAGTTAAATGCAAAAGCCATGAAGCACTTTCCCATACACTTCACCACAACGAGGTTCTTCACACTCTGCTTCCTCGAGGAATCAACCAGGTTTACAAAGAAACATTGGCACCATTTAATCGGGTGTACTGCTCTTTTTAGAAAGATTTTCTTTTGGAGAAACTACCTAAGGAATGAGGCACAGGAATGACAAGGTCAGAACAGGGGACAGTCTCTGACTTGACACTCACCAGTGTCTTTTTCTGCAAATGAGCCAGGGAAGCCCTAAGTGGACATTAATTAATTAATTAGTGGTGTTCCCATGAGAGATTTTCTTTGACCCTCAGAACCTGGCACTGTCACCTCAGATTTTAACTACAGGGTTCTCAGGATTTACACCAACGTTCATTACAGTCACAGAATCCCAAATCCCAGAATAATTTTGGGTGGAAAAGCCCTCCCAGCCCAAGCTGTGCCTGATTCCCACCTTGTCCCCAGCCCAGAGCACTCAGTGCCACATCCAGGAACTCCTTGGACACTCCAGGGATGGGGATCCAACCCTCCCTGGACAGTTCCAATCCCTGAGCACCCTTTCCGTGGAGAAATTCCTGCTGCTGTCCACCCTGCGCTCCCCTGGCCCAGCCTGAGTCCTGCTGGACCCACAGGCAGCTGAATCCAGAGGGGCTCCTCAGTGAAATAACTCAGATTATTCCCATTTGTGCCTCTGTGAACAAACCCAACCTGCAGGGGTTCAATCAGCCCTGCCCTGCTCCCTGCATCCTCTGTCCCACGTGCAGCTGCATCTCCCCTGAATTCACCTGGAAACTCCTTCCACAAATTCCAGGTATTTCCCACCCAAAGGGCCCAGCCCCATTCTGGCAGGCACCTGTCTCTTGCTCTTTGTCCTGCCCCAAACTTCCTGGAATACCTGGAAAAGGGGAGCAAACGTGGAAAACTCGAGGCATGCCAGCTGGCTCCAGAGGATGGAGAGGAGGGGGGGGGAAGCAGAAGCACTGCTGGCACAGGAGCAGGAGCACAGTTGGCACAGAGGAGCTCAATGTACGATTTGGAGACTTCCTAGAAGGCTTTAATGAGCCAACAGGCTCAGTCAGAGCACTCTTACTTTTAAATCAGTGTTTACAAAGTCCCGGGCAAACTCAACTATTCCTGTCGCTGGTCAGAGCCTGCTTGAGGAAATAAACACACCTAGGTGTAGAAGGAGTTATTATTTAAGCACCCTCAGCCTGACTCATGTTTGTTTTTCAACGGCGTTATTGGACAATGCTGACAGAGCCAAGGTCAGGCTGGCAGGGGGAAGAGGCAGAGGAAGAGGCAGAGGAAGAGGCAGAGGGAAGAAGAGGAAGAGGCAGAGGAAGAGGCAGAGGAAGAGGCAGAGGGAAGAAGAGGCAGAGGAAGAGGCAGAGGGAAGAAGAGGCAGAGGGAAGATCCCAGAGGAGAGGAAGGTGCTGCTGCTCCTTGCCCATCACAGCAGTCCCCATTCCTGCTGGGAATGCTCCCATCCCTGTGGCTCTTCCCCCAAGGAGTGGCACTGCACAACTGCTGCACATCCCTGGGGAATGACCTCAGCCAGGCCATCCATCGCCCTCTGCTACGCTGACAAAATCCAAATCATCACCTAAAAAGCTCCACCCTGCCTTTGCCAAGCGAAGCCAGCCAACTGCAGTAACAGGGGACAGAGGAAAACCATCCTCCCTCAAGAAACACTGGGCAAGAGTCCCATTAAAAGCCAAGTATTTTGGTTTTAAGAAGAAATGAAGTCCTAATGACATCACACATTTCACAGCACACTCCGGGCTGTCCTTGGCTCCTTCCTCACCGCCCTCAAGCAGCACAAACTTACAGCTGGGTAATTGTTTTAATTACTCACCCTTCTATCAAGTCTCTGGGGGTGAAGTTTGTTTTGGAGCAAGGGGAGATGCCTCAGGGGCTTGAGGAAGTGACACTGCTCTCTCGCTCCCAGCACAGCTCTGTCTGTCAGATCCACAAACTGGCTCCAGTCCCAGCTCCTGGATCACAGCATTCAGGCTTGGGCAGGACTCCTGTGAGCTTCCCTCGCTCTGGAGTAATTCTGAGAAGCAATTAAATGCTTCAACCTCAGTGACAGGAGCTTGGAACGGATACAGAGCCTGGGGAGCTCCAGAGCCTTTGCACTCTGGACCCGGGGACACAACGGGCACAGCACAGCCCTGGAAAACACCTTCCCTCACCCCAATCCCAGAACTGCCAAGGCTGGAAAACCCCTCTGAGATACTCGAGTCCAACCACCCCCCCAGCGCTGCCAAGGCCATCACTGAAGCGTGTCCCTAAGCGCCACAACTGTCCCCACGTGCCACAACCCTCCCGTCCTTTGAACTGTGCCAGGCACAGCCTTTCATCCTCACTTAAGCGAAGTTTCCCTCTCGTGCAGAGCCCGCCGAGCCTCCCCTCCCGTGCCGGTGCCTCGCCCGGTGCCAGGGGCTCTCTGCCAGCCCCAGTCCCGCTCCCCTGCGCCCCAGTGCTGCCCATTCCGTGCCCGGGAGCCGCACATCCCGCTCCGTGCCACCTTCACCCGCGCAGCCACGCTCGCACCAACCTTCCCTGCGCTCCCTCCGAGCGCTCCGGGGCTCTGCTGTGCCCCGAGGGGACACCGGGCACTGGGGACACCGGGCATGGCACACGGGGGACACCGGGCACGGGGGACACCGAGCACGGGGAGGACACCGGGCACCGCACACGGGGGACACTGGGGACACCGGACACCGGGCACGGGGGATGCCAGGCACTGCGCACGGTGGGGGACACCGAGCACCGCACGAGGGACACTGGGCACCGGACCCGGGGGGACACCGGGCACTCGGGGGACACAGCACATGGGGGACACCGAGCACTGCACCGGGGGGACACCGGGCATCGCACACAGGGGACACAGAGCACTGCACACGGGGAATGCCGGGCACCGCACATGGGAGGACACCGGGCACTGCACACTGGAGACACCGCTCCCGGGGGACACCGGGCACCGCACACGAGGGGACACCGGGCACACGGGGGGCACCGCACACGGGGGATGCCAGGCACTGCACCTGCGGGGACACCGGGCACGGGGAACACCGCACATGGGGGACACGAGGGGCTGGACACGGTGGGGACATGCCGGGCACCGCACATGGTGGGGAACACCGGGCACCGCGTCCAAAGATTTCCTTTTAGCCCGGGGGACACCGGGCACCGCACCCGCATCACCCCCGCCACTGCCAGGCTCTGCCGGGGCGAGGAGGGCGAACAGGACCCCCGGAGCGGGTTTGCCACCATCCCCTCCATCCCCACCATCCCCTCCATCCCCTCCATCCCCACCATCCCCTCCATCCCCCCTCTCCCTCCGCCGCCTCCCGCTCACCATGGCCGGGGCAGAGCCCCGCGGCTCCCCCGGCGCTGCCGCTCATCCTGCCGGGGCAGGACGGTGTCGGCGCTGCCCAGGTGAGCGATGCGGTGTGTCCTGCCCTCCCAGGTGAGCGATGCGGTGTGTCCTCCCTTCCCAGCTGAGCGATGCGGTGTGTCCTCCCCTCCCAGGTGCGGGATGCGGTGTGTCCTCCCTTCCCAGCTGAGCGATGCGGTGTGTCCTGCCCGCCCAGGTGCGGGGTTCGGTGTGTCCTCCCCTCTCAGGAGCAGGATGCGGTGTGTCCTCCCCTCCCAGGTGAGCGATGCGGTGTGTCCTCTCTTCCCAGGTCCGGGATGCGGTGTGTCCTGTCCGCCCAGGTGCGGGATGCGGTGTGTCCTCCCCTCTCAGGTGCGGGATGCGCTGTGTCCTCCCCTCTCAGGTGCGGGATGCGCTGTGTCCTCCCCTCCCAGGTTCGGGAGGCGGTGTGTCCTCCCCTCCCAGGTCCGGGATGCGGGATGCGCTCTGCCCGTGGCTCCGCCCCGCACGGATGGCGGGGGATGCCCGGCTCTGTCCCCGCCCCGCCCGGGGAAAACCGAGGCCGTTCCCCCCGAGAGACCAAGCCCGAGCTCGCCCGGTGTGACCGCTGTGGGCAGGGCACCGCTCCCTTTATCCCCGTGAATTCCCGCTGGTGCTCCTCCCTCGCGTTCGGAGCAACTTCAGGGATCGGTGGCTTGGTTCGGTTTGGTCGCTTGTGTGCAGAAGGGAAGTGGAGCAAGCCCATCTTGCTATAACTTGCTCGACAGGAGCTGCTTTTTAAAAATCTGAGGGGTTTTGGCAAAGATCTTTCAATGGATTTGTCAAAACAAACAAAAAAATTGGCGGCATTTCCAAGCACGCTGCAGAGGCTTTTCCAGCCGCAGCATCAGCCCAGCTCCCCTGACATTTCTGGAGCTTTGGCAGCTGAAATCTGGCCCTGACACACTTAACAAAGCTCAGTCCTGGCAGAGCAGAACACCACAAACAGCTCATCAGCTGAACTTTTAAAATACCCCCTGAAATACCAGCCCGAGCACAAACCCAGGATGTGAGCAGCTCCAGGTGTGGTCACCTTCACCTTCCACTTCTGGGACTGCACTTTGGGGGATTCAAGCTCCAGTGCCTTTGTGCAGCCACTGAGATCTTCAGGCTGGGATTTCTCAGAGCAGAACTGGATCTCTGGATTCACAGGGACACCCAGAGCACACGCAGGTTCAGAGAAGTGATTTGGTTTTGGGGCATTTCCATGCCCTTTAATCACAGCTGAGGTCCTTGCCCCTGGAAAAGGGACATCCCCAATTGTGTGTGGATGTAGGAGAAAGCAGAGCACCCACAGAATTGCAATATCTGCTGCTTGCCGACAAAATAAATGAAAAAATAAATTTATATTAAACACATTATCAACTTGCTTGATAGCACTAATTTTTTTAAGATCTGGGGGGTTTTGGCAAAGATTTTTCAGTGGATTTCTCAAAAATTTGGTGGTGTTTTCAGGCAGTGCAGGCAAACACCACCCAGGCTGCCAGGCTTCATGTGTGCTGCATGTGTTTGTCCATCACTATAGAAACTGAAAGACAGAGAAAAAATAACATTAACAAAAGTAAAACACATCCAATCCATGAAGAAACTTGTCACAGTCGGGATTTTCTGACTCAAAGGAGAAAAACCAAAGTGAATGAGGCTGGTCTGGGTGGAGCTGTTAAAGAGTTCCTGAAACAATTTTGGTTTGCCTTCATTTTCCTCTCCATGGTACTGATGTGAGTTTTCTGGGCATTATTAGTACTTACTAATAGTAGACATGAGTGGTAGCTACTCATTAGTGTAGCCTCAGTTTTAATCATTAATTTACATATAAATATACGTGGCTTGATATCTCTTCGTGGAGCAAACAATTTTAATTCTTCCTGGCAAGATCTGAGTGCTCAGAGCAGCTCCTCACCTGCCTTCCAAGGTGTTCCCAGCCAGGATCTCCAGCAGCAGCTCCTCAAGGGGAAAAAATGGCACAAAAGGGAAAAAATCAGAGCGTGGAGCCCTGAGTCAAACCCACCCTGAGTCTGCAGGAGGGAGAGAACCGAGGTTAAATTGGTTTTTGTGCTCTCCTGACAATGCTTGGGCGGGTTGAGGGCCAGCAGGGCTCTGGGGCAGGGTTAGAGCTGCTCAGGGGAGGGGATTTGGTGCCCGGAGAAGGCAGAGCCCAAACCCCTTCCATCTCTGGCTGTTCTGAGCCTGAGGCATGCTGAACCCCAGTGCTGTCACCAGCTTAATGCAGGTTCCTCTCCAGGATTAGCAAAAATTTAATCCACCTGAACGAGGTGCCTGAAAAAATTGAATTAACTTTTTAAACTGTTAAATTGGAAACCATTAGAGAGGGAGATAAAGCACTGGGATTTTTTTTTGTTTGTTTGTTTTGGTTTTTTTTTGGGGGGGGGGGTTGGGTTTTTTTCTGCTATTCCTCCCCTCCTCCTTTTCTTCCTGCTCTAACAATGATGAATCCCAAGATCTGGTTGAGAAGGAGAGAGGCTGAGTGATTCATCGGGGCTGAATCACAGCCACTCTGCAGAGGAATTCGCTGCTGCAGGTGTGGCTCCATCCCTGCTGCCCCTCCAGGGGCAGAGGGGACAGACCCAGCTCTGGGGGTGCTCCCTCTGGTCCCCTTTGCCCACGTGGGAGGGATTTTATCCAAAAGGGAGCCTGAATACACCGAATTTCTGAGGGTTTCACCCACTGCTGGATCACGCAGCCTCCCACTCCCCTGGGGAAGAACTTTCCTTCTATTCCATTTTAAATGCAAGCTTTCCACCCCTCTCTCTCTCTCTCTCAGAGATTCCCCCACTAATCCTGGGATACAGCAGCAATTGGTAGCCAGAGCTAAGCTTGAAAATCAGGATGCAGCAGCTGAATTCCTGGGATTTCCCAGTGGTTGGATTTTCTGAGCACATCAGAGGAGAGGCAGCAGAAAAATTCTGGTCTGCAGCTGATTTCCAGCATCAGCTGGGTTGATGCTTGTCCTTAGAGAGAATTTTGTCTCTCTGTTGTCACCACCTCCTCTCTCCACATTATTCACACCCAGAACACTCTGGATTGCCAGGAATCCACATTCCCAGAGTCCTGGTGGAAGATTTCATCCAAGCCAAGGTGGGGAGCAGTTCAAAGCTGAAAGGATCAGAAAGAAGAGTCACCCTGGTGATTCCTGAGCAGACAGGATTTTAAATAATCCAACTCTGCCATCTGTGGTAGGAACTCTCCCTGTTTGCAGAGCACTCTGATCCATTCCCCACGTGTTATTTACAGCACTACCTGCAGACACAAATCTAAAACCCAAGTTTAGGGCAGGCCTGAATTTCAGCTTTAAAACAGAACATTTGGGTCATTTTTACCAATGTAACTATCACTGTTCATAATACAGACATTGTTAGTTCAGCTGTCATTGGAGGGGCACAGAATTATTTTACAGGCACTGAAAGACCCACTCAGAGTGACCCTTGCAGATCTTTGTTATCTCAGGACCAAAGGTGGAATCAAAGCAAGGGGCAACCATATCAGCATCATCTGGAGAGTCAGAGCTGGAGGCAAATCCCACATCTACAATGGCTGGAAGCTCCTAAACAATCCCTCAGAAATTTTAGGATGAGACTCGTCCTGGGAGAGCTTCTCTGGGCCATCTCAATCCCTCTGTAAGCCACAGGAGGGTGAGAGAACTTTCCATAGTTTTCTTTGAACTGTTTTTTTTCCCCCCTAAAATGCTATTTCTAATGAAAAATTCCCACTTGGTTCTCTGCTCCAGCAAGGAAGTTTTGGAAGAAAAAGCAGAAATCCATCTCCTGCCATGCCCCCAGTGCTGAGGGGTGCTTGGGTGTCTGTCCTTCTGCCCTGAGACCCTGCAGAGCTCAGGGATGAATTCCCAGGATGTGGAGCCCTCCTGGGCTGCCTCCTTTCCATGCAGGATGAGGCTGTGTGTGATTGCATGGGAGTGTAATTCCACATTTCCATGCAGGATGAGGCTGTGTGTGATTCCATGGGAGTGTAATTCCACATTTCCATGCAGATGAGGCTGTGTGTGATTGCATGGGAGTGTAATTCCACATTTCCATGCAGGATGAGGCTGTGTGTGATTCCATGGGAGTGTAATTCCACATTTCCATGCAGGATGAGGATGTGTGTGATTGCATGTGAGTGGAATTCCACATTTCCATGCAGGATGAGGATGTGTGTGATTGCATGTGAGTGTAATTCCACATTTCCATGCAGGATGAGGATGTGTGTGATTGCATGGGAGTGTAATTCCACATTTCCATGCAGGATGAGGATGTGTGTGATTGCATGGGAGTGTAATTCCACATTTCCATGCAGGATGAGGCTGTGTGTGATTGCATGTGAGTGTAATTCCACATTTCCATGCAGGATGAGGCTGTGTGTGATTGCATGGGAGTGTAATTCCACATTTCCATGCAGGATGAGGCTGTGTGTGATTGCATGTGAGTGTAATTCCACATTTCCATGCAGGATGAGGCTGTGTGATTCCAAGTGAATACTGATAACTGTGAATAACAGAGCTGAGTGAATCATTCATCATGGATTATTGATAGGATTAATTTTTCCTCTTTTTCTGCTCTCAGGATGCCCACAAGACCCCCCCACTGAATTTATTTCCCCCCTGTTTTATGGAATATTTCTGGAGACTGTTTGGATTAAAGCCAAGTAATTTTTCTCCTCTTTGCTGGGCTCAGTGAGATGTTTGCTGTCAGGTTAACCCTTGCAAACTCTCCCTGCCAGTTTCTTCTCTGCTGGCATCACACAGGTTTTTTGCACATCAGCTCTTCTCCAGACAGGACACCCCCAGTTCTGTGTGCTGGCATTTGAGTGTCCCCTCCCTGTGTGTGACAAAAGCCCTGAGCGTGGCTTCCCTTGGCCACCCAGCACCACGTGGAGAATCTGGAATGTTTTTGGGATAATTTGGGATGATTTCTCCCAAACAGGCCAGGGATTGCTCCTTGGAGATGGCTGCAAACCCTGCAGGGGCCTGAGGCTGCTGTTTCCATGGCAGCACATCCCTGATTGCACTGGTGAGCAGCCCCAGAATTAAACACAAACCAAAATAAAGCTGCACAGAGACTTCTCCCTTCCCACCCTTGGCTTTGGGGACCCTCCACCCTTTGGTCCATGCTGGAAGCCTCAGGTTGCTGCTGTGGCTTTGCCCTCTGAGTTCCCTGGTGCTGCTGGAGCTGTGAGCAGTGCCTGTGGTCTTTGGGGTTTCTGTGAGATGCAAAACCAATTTCTCCAAACCCTTCACCTGCTTAGTGAGGCAACATCATTTCTGATTCTTAATTCCCTATCCAAAACCTTCAAAAGGAAAAAGAAGGAGAATTCCTTATTCAGAGCTGTTCAAAGAGATGAGAAGAGGCTGCAGGTGCTTTGCAAACCCTTCCTGCCAACTCCAGAGGTAAAACCAACCCGTGCCAGGGCAGGGAGTCCCAGGATGGAGCCTCCTCACTTTCCTTTTATGTTTCCAGCATGATATCCAGGGATCTGCAGGACAGGAGTTAAGCCAGAGCTGCCCATCCCTGAGCTGTGCTACCCACAGGTTTAGGCCAGGCTTTGCTAAGATGGACACAGGGCTTTTCCCCTCTCTGGGGGATTTGCACAACCAGCCCTGGGTCCAATAAATGCAGAAGACAATCCAGTATTTGCCCTTCCAATTCAATGTTTTCCCTTCCAGGAAACAAACACCAGGAGTTCCCCACCCAAATTTAACTCACCTCTTTTAACCCTGGGCCATTTTCACATCTCCTTTCTGCAGTTTCAACCCTGGTCTGGGCAAAATTCACAGCAACATGCACAAAGCCTTGGAGGCAAGGCCATTCTGCAGCTTCCCACCCTCAGCAGGTATTTTAGGCTGAGAGGGCACAGGAGGATGAGGTGGGCACAGGGTGGGGAGGGCTCAGCAAGAGGAAATCACCTTTCACCAGCAGCAGCTGCTGGGCTTCCTCTCTGAGGACACACACGGGAAAAAAAAAAAAAAGTGACCAAAAAAAGGGAAAAAAAATTTAAAAAAGAAAGAGTTGGTTGTCTGTGGTCCTGTCAAAGTGCTCAGGGTGGGGACAGCAGTGGGGCCGTGTGACACAACGGTGCCATCCTGTGGCAGGTGACACTCGGGTCACCAACAACCCTCACCTGCCCTGCCTGCCTTTGGGGTTTCATCATTTTGGGATAAAGCAGAGCTGCCCCGTCCCTGGGTGATCCTGTCCCCAGGAGCAGAGCAGGGGTGGCAGGGCAGGGGACACCCCACTGCCAGCTGCCACATTTACAGGAAATACTTGTAAGAGCTCAAAGATCCAATTAAATATCCTTTTCTTTAAAAAGAATGAATTAATGTCATGCAGAAAACACAGATTCCTTGGTGAGGATGGTCTGAAATAGAAACAACTTGGAGATGTCAGCATTCAGCACTTTTATTTCTGCTTTGCTTCGGTGAACTTTGGGATCTGTTATCCACTGCCTGCCTGGGAGCCTCAGCTGCTGCCAGGCTTGGCAGGTATTTTACAATACATTTAATCTCTATATAGAAACCACAATTGTACCTGCTGAAACACTCCCCAGTCACCAAAGAAAGAAAACAAAAGAGACATTTTCTTCTTGGTGCGCCCTTTTCTCAGCCTTTAGACTTTAAAAAGCACCTCTTCTGTGGCTCTTTAACTATGTGGGTTATACACTTTTTTATTTTAAAGATGCACCAGCCATCTTCATGAACTGTTGTGGTTGCCAAGAATTCAGGTACCTACCTAAACCCTAGAACCGTGAAACATGAAACAAAGCTGCAGGATTTTTAATAAATGCAGGATTTTTTAAATAAATGCCGAGGGCAGCAGATGACCAGAGCTGCTCCAGTGCAGGTGGAACTGGAGCCCAGGGAGTGGCAGGTCCTGGGGCCAGCCCCAGACACAAAGACATCAGACACAAATCAGGGACAAATTGGCTCCATCCAGCTCCTCTCCATCCAGGATAAAAAAGGGGCAAAGGGCAGAGCCGGTTCAGTGGCAAAGCAGCAATTCCAGGAAGATTTCCCAGCCCCTGGGCTGACTCCTGTGCTTTGGAGGAGGTCACAGAGATCACAGCCATGCTGCCTGGGAGGGTCCTGGACACTGCAGGAATTTTACCCAGAGTCATTTTCCTTCTCAGATCATCTCAGATCGTCTCATCCTGCCCTTCCTCTTTTTCTGTCCCTCTGCAGGAGCCGAGGGGAAGCTCTTCTCCCACGCCACTCTCTGCTGGCTCCTCTGTCACCAGGGCATCTCCAGTGATGTATGATCTGTCCCTAACCCTGACTTTCATCCCAGAAAATCCAGTGCCATCCCCTGCAGCTCCCTGCTCTGTCTCTCCAGCTCGATTTTGTCTGCTGGGGGAGGTGCTCATGGGTGGGTGAGCACACGCTGGCAGCACATTAATTACCTGAGAGCACTTAGAGAGCTGCAGAAGGAACTTCTTGCCATCACAGGGGGTGTTTTTCCAGGAACAATGGGAGTGAGCAGAACAACCCCTCCCTGCAGCAATCAGTGTCTGCAGAGGGGAAGCAATCAGCACCAGCCACAACCTTTACTCCTCCAGCTTCCCCAGAGGGAACATTTCAAAGCATCAGAAGGATTCCAACCTGCCCGGCTGCTGCTGAGCCCTAATGAACAGTTGCACAGCCAGCTCTGGCTGTGGCTGACAAAGCCTCAGCAGCAAACCCTCTCTTGATCCCACTGCTGGGGTATTTATGGAGCCACAGCCTGGAGGGGGCACGGGGAGGAAGAGGAGGACAACGAGGGAGCTGCTTGCCAGGGGGGATTGCATTTGCTTTCAGCTGCCTGGCCTTTCCTCAGCCCCTGGGGAAGCTCCCAGAGGGATCCTGGGGTGCAGCTTTTGCCTGTGGGACCTTTCTCAGCCTTTAGACTTTAAAAAGCACCTTTTCTGTGGCTCTTTTTCTGTAACTATATGGGTTAGACACTTTTTTTATTTTAGAGATGCACCAGCCATCTCCACGAGCTGTTGTGGTTCCCAGGAGTTCAGGTACTCACCTAAACCCTAGAACTGTGAATCATGAAACCAGACTGCAGGATTTTTAATAAATGCCGAGGGCAGCAGGTGACCAGAGCTGCTCCAGTGCAGGTGGAACTGGAGCCCAGGGAGTGGCAGGTCCTGGGCCAGCCCCAGTTGGAACTCTGGCAAACAGGGGTTTGGTATCAGGCTGGTATCCTCACCAGGAGCCCTTCCAGCACCAGGAATTGCCCCTTCCTGCTCCCATCTGCCTCTTCCAGGAGACCCCAGTGATGGAGGCCAGCCTGAGCTTCCACAGCTCTGATCATAAACTGGCCTTGGACGGTGTCATTTGTCCCTCCTCTGTAACATTCACAGCCCTGGGCCTCTTTACAGAAAGTGCTATAGGAATAGCAATTCTCCCTGAGTGCCTTGGCAGAGTGTGGGGACAGGAGGAGCCCTGGCTCCTGGGGGTGTCTGATGGGCTGGAAGGGGATGCTGGAGCTGCTGGGATGGCAGAGCTGGGCAAGCACATAGGGCAAGGGCTGCCAGCAAAATCCCAGGTGCTGCAGAGGACAGGGAAGGAAGAGTTATCACCCCTGACACCTGCTGGGAATCTCTGTGGCATTGTCCCAGCTCTGCCCACGTGAAGATCCATGTCCCAGTGCATGCAGGATCTCTGCTCTGGATTGCACCAGGCTGTGCCAAGGAATTACCAGCACTGGGGTTATTTCCTGCTGTGCCTTTATGACCCCACTGAGACTGTAAATGCCTTTGAAGCCGAACTAAAACAGTTTAATTTTCTCCATAAACAGTCTTGTAAAAAAATGCTGCTCAAAGGGGAAGGGTGCTCAGGTAACAGGAGTTTTTTACTGCCTCGCTGCTGAGCCCCTGAAGTGCCCCATTCCTCTTTGTTCTGTGGCTGATGTGATTCCCTGGGGAGTTTCTTTGTGCTGGGATGGCCTGAGAGGATCCTTGGAAAGGCTCCTGGGTGCTGCATCCCACCCACACCTGCAGCACCTGAGCACAAATATCCATCCCTCCCTGCAAGGAGATCTTTGGGCAGTTCAGTCCCCCTGGCACAGCCTTGCCCCAGGGACTGCAAGCAGCCAGGCACATGGTTTAAAATAATTTAAAAACCCATTTAAAATCATCTTTTAAACACAAAAAAAGGGCGTTTTCCTGAGCACAGCCACAGGATTCCTTTTCCACACACTTTATTTACAGCAGTCTCCCATCCCTGGGCTTCCAAGCCGCAATTCCCTCCGGCAGGATTTCTTTTGGGGGTGGGAATGGGATGATGCTCCCTGTCCCTGCCATGGCAGGAGAGAATGGGATGGGTTTTGGGGTCCCTGTTCATGGCAGGGTCCATGGGATGGGTTTTGGGGTCAATGGGATGAGTTTTGGGGTTTTTATTCCCGGCAGGGTCCATGGGATGAGTTTTGGGGTCCATGGGATGGGTTTTGGGGTCAATGGGATGAGTTTTGGGGTTTTTGTTCATGGCAGGGTCAATGGGATGAGTTTTGGGGTCAATGGGATGGGTTTTGGGGTCCTTTCCCGAATTCCCGGCAATTCCCGGCCCCGCGCGCGGCTCACCCGCGCCCCCCAGCGGCCACGGGCGGGCAGCGCAGCTCCCCCGAACCCCTCCCCAAAAACCCCTCCTGCCCAATCCCGAGCATCCTCCGGTGCTCAGCCCTCCCCAAAAACCCCTCCTGCCTCATCCAAAGCATCCTCCAGTCCTCAGCCCTCCCCAAATCCCTTCCCAAACTCCTTCCCCACCCTCCTGCCCCATCCTGAGCATCCTCCGGTGCTCAGCCC
>VZTT01007571.1:5194-16982 GCA_013400855.1 Buphagus erythrorhynchus | reverse complement strand
AGTTCACTTGCTGAGATCTGCTGATGTTTTTGCAATAAACCTCCTCTATGATAAGTATACATTACAAACCCCACCTGCCAGTGGGAATTATTTGTACTCAGTTTAATAGCTTTGGAACAGTTCATAAGAATGGGTTAAATGTTAATAAACCAATAATGTTTTTACACCTGACATTTTATTATTTGATTAAAGCTATGCAACCTATATGACACTGAGCAATTATTTCTTGATGATCAGTTGTCAGTATCTCAGCTAAATTTAAGAGCTATATTTTCATTTTTCTCTCTATTCAAGACATGACTGAACAAAGATAACCAATAAAGCTCTTAGTCATGTTCTTGAATTTAGGCACACATTAGAATTCCTCGGGGTAAAAAAAGCCATATTTCAGTCTAAAAGTGTTTGCTTACATTATTTTGTAATCAAGGAAAAACAGGAAAAATATATATATATACATTTCCAATATCATGCTGCAATTTCAGCAACATCTCCTTCAGCTGGCAAATCTTCCACATCAATTCTGGGATATTTTAACTAGTTGTTGTATCTGGTACTTGAACTTCACTTCAACAAGGTAAAACTTAAGGTTCATGTAAATAGCTCCCTTTCAAAATTGGTTGGAATTGCCCACACATTCTTAAATACCTGATTAACTGGGACAAATGAGTAAGGAGAACAAAAACAACAAACTAGAAAAAAAGGCTCAAACCAGTCATTTTCTGTAAAAATTAGATTCTGACACACAACATTTCAAGACTCCATAGACATGGAAACATAAAGAAACTTTTTTAGAAGTTTCCACTAAATTTTAATGCATCCCTTCTAAATTAATATTAAAATGCATCCCTACTAAATAAACAACCTTTAATATACAAGATTTCCAAATAAAAGACTTCTACAAATACAGCCCATATTAACAAGGATGGTCAGGTACATATCACCTGATAATAACTACACCAAGCAGCTAAGAATAGAAGCATATAAAATTAATAAGTACTTCTAAATATGTGTGTTAAATATTTTTCAAGACAAGAGAAAAGATTTTCTCCCACTGTCTTCTTTGAAAGTGGATGTTTGCACATGTGCTTACATTATCAGCACTTATTATTTTAACATGTCTACTCAGAATAAAAAAATTAACCATGCCTGTCCAGCTGAGGTAAATAACAGCTTGTGTTACCAGTTTTTAATCTTAGTGATGAAAAATTTTAAGTACTATGGCAAATAAAGGCAATGCTTTAGTCCCAGGCTGCAGGGACTTTCACTGACCTCTTAACTATTCCTGTACTAAATTGCCACTTCATTTTTAATGAGTGTTCTATAAATGGAGTAGCTATTTGTATTCTGAATCTGCAAATGTTGCAAAAATTTCTAAAAATGGGTCAATTTCAAAAACCTAACAACTTTCAGTCTATTATTATATAGTAGAATTTAAAGAACATTCTCAAGAGCTGATGTTTAGTAATAGACATGCATTTTAATGACAGAAATATCAAATAAAAATATCAAATAATGTTGACATAAAAAAGTAAGAACTCAGTAATATTAAACCCAAATTAAAACCAATTAAATAAATTTAAACAAATGTCTTCAATTGAACAACAAAGAGCAAACACTGACATGCATATGCACAGTTAGAAATTGTTATTAAGCTTGAAAGATGACTTAACCATTAGTCACTGTTCAAAAAACCTCAGTCCTGTTCTACCAGTGAAACTGCTGCTTCACTTTCATAAGAAATTTAATTTCAGTCAATTCTAGCAAGCTTAGTTTTGTTTGTAATAAGAAAGCCACGTTGTGTTTCTCATAATATCTAAGTTATATTAATTGTGCCTACAACATGTGCTGGAGATCACTACTGCAAGGCCATTTACATTCTGAAGTTTCCTAATTGATGTTCCTTCTGCAGAACGCCAAACCTGAAGTGCTTTAATATTTAACAAAAGTGCTGTGTCATTAAGATGTGTTTGAAGGGCTGCTGTTAGGACACTAGTCTGGGCTCTGGGAGAGCAGTCAAGTACTTGATTAGTCTGACTGAGATCTAATTTGCCATTATTAGACCAGACCACTTCAAGAGTAACACTTGTGTCCTCTCCTCCTTACCCAGCTTTTCTATCCAGTATGCTTTTTCAACTCCAGTTTAATTAACACCTCACTTGGGATTTCAGTTTTTGAGATTGGGAAACTGATAATGAATTGCAGGCATAGCTGCAGAGCTATGAACATTGTTTTTGCCATCGTTGACATCTACAGTTGTGAAGAGTCCTGAAGGTAACTGTGCCTTCATCCCATCCACAGGACAATTTCAGTCCTGTTGACAACAGACAGTGAGAGGCTACAAATGCACACTTTGAACTGCACAGAACAGTCTGAATTAGCATGAGATTTGTATCATCACTCAGTAAAGGCTAACAACTCTGCTAAACATACCATCATTTAAATGAGAAAGGTTGCTTTAGCAAATTCCAAGTTTTCATCTGTGCTGCTTTGCTTTTGTCTTCCTTTCATTCAGACTCAAGGTAGATCTCAAAATGAATAATCCAATTAAATTGCAAAAATTTCCATAATTAATTAGGAACCATTCTCCTTTCTTTTCTATTTACCTGCATAAATCCCCAAACCTTAAGAAATGGGACTGCGATAAAATACTAGAAATAAACTTTTCTAAGTGGGTAACTTCTATATACATATCTGCAGTATGTGGCATCACAGTGCCACAGTCACAGAACACTGAGGTGGAAGGGACCTCAAGAGGCCACTTTGCCACTCTGCCCCAAGGCTCGATCAGCTATACTCAAACCATTCTTGACAGATGTTTGTATAACCTGATCTTATAAAATTTCCAGTGGTGGAAAACCCATCACTTCCTTAGGCAATCTACAAAAATATTGTTTAAAATTGCAGCTATTATTCAAGATAGCAAAAGTCCTTTCTGACACTGGTCTGCAAGATTAATACTTTCCAGTTTTAATCCACAATATGGTGCTCTTGAACTCATGCAGATAATGACTATGCAGATATAGCTCCATGACTAGGCATACAAAATGTACCTTGGTTTCCAGTTATATAAAAAGAGAAATTCTGCATAATTCATCACAAGTGCTCTTAAATTAATAAATTGCAGAGAATTTCACAACTAATCAAGGTACAAATGCTTTGAATTCTCCAATTCTTCAATAATGTATTTTAAATAAATTTATCTTACTTTCATATTATTTTGATACAGAAGGACACATATTTTCATGTACATCCCCTGTGGGTAGCCTGTGGTTTAATAAAAAATTCTAATGCAAAGTATTCCCAGGTGTCTAGGTCTGTTGAAGCCAAAGTTCTAATGATAAAGAAATTAGCACCTTCACAAATGAGGACTTTATGGTCAGGCTAAGCCAGATGGCTCTGGATACCTGTCTGCATCCTGACTTGCACTGAAGGGTCAATATTACAGTTTATTCACAAGCAGGAGCTGGGAATCCCTGTTGGTTGCAATAAGGAAGAAGAATTAATTCCCTCCTAACAACACAAAACCCAGCAGGATTTCACCTGCAAGGGCAACAACTCTTTCCAGAATTTAATACACATTAACTAAGGCTTCTTACTTTTTTCCCCCAACTTTGTATTTTTTTCTCCTTTATGAGAATAATTTTACTAGACAAATTAAAATTTTCATGGTGGTAGAGAGCAAAAGTTCTTGCAGTTATGGGAAAAGGACAGCTTTAAGGTCTTAGTCACAATATCTGGAAGAAAAAGAGTAACAAAAACAGATCAGAAACAATTTTGAAAAGTGGAAAAATGGACAATCTCTTTTTTGATTTTATATCCCCTAGAAGAAAAGTTTTTAACTTACTGAGTTAAATATTGACAACATTCTACCAATAAGTGTATGGGGACCTTTTCAAACAGCTGGAACATTATAGATTTTTGCAAGTTCACAAGCCCTGTGCTCACATTTCCAGTAAAAGCTGCTGTCTAGTACAAAGCTAAATGCCCCAGGGACATTGAAGTGAACATATTCTTCTGCTGGTTTAAGCACACCAGCAGTCATTTGTAGAGTTTACATGGCTTTCTTGTCAATACCTGCTGGTCACAGTTGGTGAAGAAGCAGTTTCACTTATGATCTGCTTGCTAATTAAGCATGGCAGCAGCCATTCAGAGTGAAATTTTCAGCAACCTGACACACAAAAGGAAAGAATCAGATGTATTCTCAGAAGACTTCAGTCTTTAAATCATTTGGATTCTGTAGTTACTGAAACTGAAAGATAACAGCAATTACTTTGTCTGATTAACATGTAACTCTTCTGATAAACTATAACATACTGTATGTAGGATGAATGCTTTAACCCTGATGTTCTACAACATAATTCTTTAACAGAAGTAAAGCTGAAAGGATTTGAAGCTATCTCAATATAGGCCAAAAATCTGTATAGTCTTCTGCTTCTCTTCATTTTCTTCAGTGGTTCATAATCTATCCTTTTCTGTAGCTGTACTTTATGGCTGCTGTCCATTGCTTTACTTGCTGGAGGATTACAAAGTTGGTGTTCTTCTGCACACAAAACGTCCCAGAAAGTATCAGCAAAGCCACTTCATTGCTCTGTTTCAAATTCTTAGCTTCCTTGGCCCTCAAAAGCCAATTGCTTCTTTGCTGAATGATTATCATCTAGCATCTTGCTGCTGCCTTATATTACTCCTCCTCCTTGGTTTGTATCCATGTGCTGTCTCTTAGTTCATGCTTGCGTCACAAACTCATAGACAGAACTCTTTGACATTTGTACAGCCCCACCCAGTGGTCCCAGGCTTGAATTCCAAGATACATTGCAATACAGTAAATAAAATAACCCCTAAAATATTAGTTTCCTTGAGATCTCACTATTTTGTTAGGTCCCTTGTGTGCAGGACAAATCTGGAGGGGCTGCTAACCAAACCTTGTAATGAAATAGAGCACACCAGCGAAAGTGAACCTTTTGTGAGATGGCAAAAGCATTAGGGCAGCTACCAGAGATGACTGAAAAGCCTCTTCCCACAGAGCAAAAACCCACTCCACAAGGAATACTATCACATCCAAGCATATTTTTGAGCATTTACAAGCCATGCTCAAATTTGTTAAATAAAATACAATAAATGTTTATTTATATCTAGTTTGCAATTGCAACTTTTCAGTTCTTGTCCACCTATGCTTCATATTCATCTTCTTTAAAAATGGACATTTGAAAAAAAAAAGTTCAGTTTAGTTGTGTTCCAAAGGGAGTGTTCCTGGTGAGGAGCCAATGCAGGCAGAGGAGCCCCCAGGCTGGAGCAGGCAGCTTTTGGGTGGTGACTGCCCCTGTCACTGTGAGCAGGGATGTCCCTGGGGGCATTGCAGCTCTCCTGCCTGGACACTGCAGTGCTCTTCATGTCTGCTCAGCATAAGTTCTGTAATAAACTTCTGTGAGGAAAACATCTGATAGTGTTATTGCAAACCTGCTTTTGAAGAAAATACTTTGGAAACTACACAGACTTTATTTTGAAGCCCTTTTTATTTTATTAGAGACAAACTAAAGATCCTCTGGGTAGATAGTAGGGAATAAAAGGCTTCAGAAATACATATATATATATATAAGATTTCATTTTAAAGACTGATATTCTTTCCCTGACCTTTGGCCATTTTTCTTTTAGTTTCTTAATAGCAAATGAGGTTGAGCTATTAAACTCTCTGGAGATAATTTACAAAAGAGTCAAAATTAAAGAATCAAAAATGAAGCACAGTGAAAAATCCATTAGAAAAAAAAATTAGTAACATTTTTAAGTAAAGTAGTCTAAAGTTAGAAAGTCCTTAAATTTCAATTTCATGATGTCGTACTGAAAAGTCATCCCCTGGTCCTGATAATTTTTTGGTTTTCTTGTTTTTGGTTTCTTTTGTGCTGTGGTTTGGTTTCTTACCAGTTCATTGGTATCTATTCTTTGAAATGCAGCTCTTGACTGAGATTTTGGCTGCACCTATAATGAAATATTTTCTACTGTGGAGTACTTGCAAAATGCTGCCAATAATCACTAATAATTAGAAAATGCCACAGCAGGCAATGTTGTGAGGGCATGAGTAGCCTCACACATGAAATCCTGCATTGGAGAACAAAGAATAAAGTCTTTGAGCTTCTTTCAATATCAACTGCTACTTATTAAATATCAGGATTTTACTAAGCATGCTTTTAAGAAATACTTCAATGGAAAAAGGGTCACAAGAAAGCCACTGACATCATTTTTTCCAGTTGGAGACTTTTGTGCAAATGTTACTCCTGTGCAAAAATCCAGTTCTGTTTATGATGATGCAAGGATGACACAGTATTGTCTGTGAAGCTAGTTTTGCCCTGAGTAAGAACTTTCTGGCATCAAACTAGATTAAAAAGAACAGATGGTTGCAGAAATATAATTAAGAAAAAGAAAAGGAAGAAGAAACAGATAACAAAACATCCCTGAATTTTCCCTGAAAGAAGTAGAAAGGAAGTTTTAGAAAGGTTGGATCATCTAATCCATGTAAGATTCAATCCAAAAATTAATATATCAAACACATGAATCATAAAGAAGAGCCAGATGCTCAATATGAACTTGGACACTGCTAAATGGTCACTATAGGAATTCTCAAGAATTTAACATAATTAAACAGAAAAAGTCTTTACAGGTAGTTATAAATTATTACATTCTTATTCATTAGCAAAGAATTAATCAAATACAGGTTGGCTTTAGCTCTCACCTTGTTCTATATCTGCCCTTATGATATGGCATTCCTTGTATTTGATTAAATATGAGACTCTTCTGGAGCATTAAGAAAACCCAAACCAATCCCTCAAAAACCTCTAAACAAAACAAAATCCAAAACCAAATACTAGGTAAAAGACAGAAAGTATTAATAATGAGCATAAAAACAAATGTATTTTTAAAAAATACAAAATACCTCAGTGCTAGTTATTCAAGGGCTGTTTTTGTATAGCTGTCAGACAGCAGTGCCTCTGGGGAGAGCCTGGGATTACACTTCCCTTCAACATCTTGGCTTGCTGAAAGCTGACATCTTCTGCTAGTGTAAGATACAATTAATAAACAAAACAGCCCTCGAAGAGTTAGAGCTACAATCATAGCAACGCAGGCAGATAGACATGAAGTTGCCATGTCTTCTCACAATGAGCTGCAAAGTGCACCAGCATCATCTTCAGTGCATCCTACACACGAGTCTCTGTGTGTGCAGGTCCTTTCCTGCAGTTTAATAGTGAGCTGTTTCATATGCACACTCTGATCATGAAGGTTATGCTTGGTATTCTGCAGTAAAACAACATTTCAATTAAGTTATAAGAATATAAATTTCATTCTAGTCTTTGATGCTATTAGAAACAATTATAAAGCAGTAAGAATTTCAGAGAACAATGGTTAGTATTATTTAGTCAGAGATCAAGGTTATGAGAGTAGGTAAAAGCATCAGGAGTTTCTCAGAACAGCTGAAAAACCTCTACATGTGACTCATTAAAAGTACAACTCTAACAATGCACAATATGGATAACTCCAGTAAAAATAGCTATACCATATAATCTATTCTGTGGCACATATTCAGGGGTTCAAAACAACAAACAAGAGCTACAGGTGTGAGTGAAGATGCTAATAATAAAAAATATTGATGCTAATAATAAAAATACTGACTCCGGTTGCTTTATAATAACAAGAGTCAATATGTTTAATTATTGTTACTTTATAAATTTATTATAATCTATAACAACTACCTTCAAAGTCCACTGGTGCCACAGTAGTATCTGTACAGTCACCGTGGGTGGGAAGAAACTCAGAAAAAGAAAACTTGTAGATTGAGATTGAAGAATCTACAATTAAAGCACGTGTAACCTTTTTGCTAGGCCTGCTCTGAGCCATTGCAAAATACTTCAGTCTGTAGTGAAACCAATGTATTCATCAAATTCTATCAACTAGATTTTAATTTGAAAGTTGAAGGTGCATGCATAAATATAAGTAAATGATTACTGTGCAGTGTCTAAAGGGTAGCCTTGTTTATTGAAATAATAAGCGCTGCTCCTTAACGCTACTATTAAATCTTTTTAATAGCAATGTTTTTATTCAAAATTAACCACAGGCCTGAAGTTATAAATTGTTGCCTTTCTCTAAGTACAATGTTACTAAACAGATCTTAAGACTTAGTGAAGCAGCTCAGAAAATGGATGTGCTTGTGACTCCTTTAATGTAGGTCATTTTTTTTGAAGAATAAAGAATAAACCCTCAAATTTCAGAATATTTTAAAATTTCTATTTATCAGACAAGGAAAAAGAGCCTAAGTACATTACATGTAGGCTGTTAAAAGGTTCATTATAGGAAGGTTATATGTCTATTTACTTGTAGAACTGGTAGGGATCACAGTCTGTCACAATTACAGCCACAGCTCTTCCCTCCTGACAGGAGTTTCCCGTGTCTCTGCCAGCCCACAGCACGTCTGGGGGACTCCTGGTTACCAGTCTGAAAAATCTCAATGTGCTGTGTCAGTTTTAACATCTCCAACTGCTCACAACATCAACATCAGCAGCTACCAGGAGCTCTGTAGTATTTTATATCCGTGCCCCACACTGTCCTTCCTGATTTGCATTTTTAGAAATCCATTTTCAGTTTCATTGCTCTGGTACCTATAATCAAACGGCAAAAGGTGCTGCCTGAAATTGTATCCAGTGTCCCAAAAAGATAATCTGAGGAAAAGAGGGCTGAACTAAAACCATTATAAAAAATTAGAAAACATTTTTTATGATCTATTTGAAACAGAAGGCAATATGACAAAATTTTACAGTGTTAGTAAGAAGGAAGATATATCTGTAATATGAGTTTATACAGGTATTTTTCTTCAGTTTTCCTGAAAACAAATCCTAAAATTTAAAAGAAAAAATTATGACTCCAGGAAAGACTTTAAATTTTATATTTTTAAAGTGATAGATGAGCTAGAATTAAAGCATTTTTTAGACCTAGTAGCAGGTACAATGATAATTAAGCCAGATGATATGATACAGGGAAAATGTAATTAATGATTTTTTCTACTCATGGATTTTTTTTTGTTTGCTGGTTTTTTTTTTGTTTGTTTGTTTTGGTTTTTTTTTTCTGTTGTTGTTGTTGCTGTTTCTAAAAATATGTTTACAAAACAAAATCGAAAGAAAGAAGTGAACAGTGTTTCCACAGCAATGACTTTAGGGTGGAGACAGTATCCTTCTTTTCTCTCTTTGAAAAAACTATTAAAATAATCACATATCAACAAAAAACATTTTAGAAATGCAGCAATTCAATTTTGGGTTAAAGACATTTCCTCTAGAGATCTACCTCTGTGTATATCTATCTCTAAAACTTATTTGATTTTGCAGTTAAGTTTCTGATAAATACATCAAAACCAAGAAGCCTCAACAAAACTTCATTTCAATTTACATTTAATGCCCCAAAAAGCAAAGCTTTAAAACTTAGTAAGTGAAATGATCAGCAAGGGATGTCTTAGCAAAATTTATCAATACAGGAAAAACCTTACCTAAAACAGTCAGTAGGAGAACAAAAATGAAAATACACTTTCAACTAAAAGAATGCTTTTTAAATCTCATGGCAATCTCCTATTTGAGAGAATGGATTATCACTTCCATGGTTGAAAGAGAAAGCTTAATAGTACCAGAAATTCTTCTGAGCATGACTTGCTCTTATTCAAAGATTGTTTATACTTAAAAATACCCAAAAAACCCCACCTTTTTCAGATCACTCCAGGTACAGATTCTGATGCCTCTTTAAGTGTCTAAATCCCCAAAGGCAGACCCTTCTAACCATGAGTTTCATAGCTAAAACGTGATGTAGGCTATGGAAACATGTAATGCCTCATGTCCAGAACTTTCAGTAAAACTGAAGAGTGTTGTTACATAGGAAATTTATATCAGCAGTTGCAGAGACAGCGTGAAGTTCACCCAGGTATCACCCAGTGCTGGACATACACATCCAGGTTGAGAGCTGGAGAAGACTTTGGGGAGACATTTGCACCTTCCTGTACCTAAAGGGGCCTGCAACAGAGGTGGAGAGGGACATTTCCAAGGACTTACGGTGACAGGACAAGGGGGAATGGCTTTAAACTGACAGAGATTTATATTGGACATTTGGAAGAAATGCCTCACTTTGACAGGGGTGAGGCATGGAACAGGTTGCCCAGAGGAACTGTGGATGCCATCCCTGGCAGTGCTCAAGGCTGATGGTGCTTTGAGCAGCCTGGTCTAGTGAAGGTGTCCCTGCCCATGGCAGGGAGTGAGCTCCCTTTCCACCCAGCCCATTCCATAATTACTACTCTGGCAGTGGAAGCATATAGAATAAGAACACTGAATTCTTAAGGTTTTATTACCTGAGGAGAAAACCAGAACAGAGATATAATTCTTAATGGTACTAGTGGATTTACTGCCATTTCAGAAGGATTAGAGGTTCAGCTTTTGAAAGAAAATTTGTTTCTTGTTGTCAGTACTCTCAAAATGAAGTCCTCATAAAACCCTGCCATCCAATCTACTGGAGACATGTTTTCTAATGTAAAAATAGAAGCCTGACAATCTTTGCTTGAAAACTTCCATGACAGACATGAAATGATAGGAAAATCTCAGTGTGTGGTTTTCTTTCTGTTGCTGATGCATTTATATTGAATTACAGAGTTTCCCTAGGATTACTTCACAGGTGGGGAAGTGATCTCCAAGCAGAGGAAAGCTGGTCTCAAGGAGTATTTAATAAACAGAGTTTTGCCTTTGGACAAAATTGCTAGTGACATGCAACATATTTTATATATATTTTAATTAGACAACAATATGGAACAGCTGCAGAAAAAAAGATGTAAATATTCACGTAGATTCTCTTTTTAGGCTTCTTAGATAACACTAGCTAAGAACATCACTTTGGGTGGCACAGGGATCAATATTCAATGAAACAATTTCCAGCCTTACACTCAGATGTTCTATCTACAAGAGACAGAAATGGCTGATCTGTGCCATAAAACAAAGGTCATGTTTTAAAAACCCCAATCAAACACCAAAACAAGGAGCACAGTCTACTGAAACCTATTTGCCTTTCCAAGTTATGTGAGGGAGGAGTGAGGTAAAGATGGAGCTAGAATGAACGTTCCCTTTCCCCTAAAGACATAATTTAATTAAATAGTTGTTCTTTAGGTTTGCAGGAAATGAGGATTCTTTGTGAAACCAATGCAGATTGTGATCCTAACAGACAGCTGAATTCATCTCTGAATCCACCACTGGCTTTGGAGAGCCTGGAATCCTAATTTTAGCTTTATTAGGTGCCAAAATTGTATGGCATGAAGGGGGATGTGTGTGTAATCACATGATGCAAACAGCTTTGTCTGACACTGTATTATGGAGCAGCATTACCTAAATATGGCCCTTGGCACCATCAGCTCCAAATGATTCTGGGGAGATACAAGAGATTATTACATGAGACACAACTCCCCAGGTTTACTTGCCCTAATAAGCAAAGAATGCTGATATTTCAATACACATACTTATCTGCAAATAAAGGTCTTAAATACCATCTCAGAAATGTTTGGCAGTCCCTCAATATACATTATTTTTCAATTTAGCTAATAATATGTAGTTCTGAATATCTCCAGTTACAAGCCATAAGCAAACAAATTTTCGAGTTTGTCCTCTGGAAAATTTAACTCAGACTTATATTAAACACTTATCTTAAACAACAAGTTTGTTCTGGTTTATGCACCTAGCAGAAAAAATTTCTATTAATGTTACTTGCTTTATAAAGTGTGAGATAATAAAAA
>VZTT01007561.1:84988-118994 GCA_013400855.1 Buphagus erythrorhynchus | reverse complement strand
ATTATCCTGCCTGTCAACTATCTTGATACATAAAGTTAGTGTTTGCTAGAAAATGTGAGAAAAAACATAGGCATATTTTTTAAGAAGTAAGGCATTGTCTAATTAGCAATTACAAATTTTCATAGTGGCACAATAGTGTTAGGGATAGAACAAGCCTGCACTGCACTATGACTAATGTATAAATAAATATTTGTTACATACCTCCTTCCATTTTGTCTCATTAACTTCTTTGTACTGCAACTCATACTCCAGAGTAATCCATCCCTTCCGAACATCTGCTGTTGGTGGTGGATCCCATCTTACCTGGATATCCCCATAGATCCCAGTCTGACTAGTATTTAGCAGAGTCCAGTTAAGGTGGACAGGGGGATCAGGTAGTACTGTTTAAACAGAGTATTTGGAATAAAACAGCCAGTTTTTAATGTGAAATGACCATTCTTACTACACACTGACAAATTATTTCAGGACTCAAAAAGTATATTAACCATGTATTCTCTGATTAAAATCTAATATATTGGAATGTCAAAGTCATTGCAAGTTCAGTAACAAGAAGGCACCCTGCCAACTGGCAGTAGACATGTTCTGCACAAATCTCACCCAAGCAACTAATAAAGAAGATTAAGAATGTATTCCCTACTGAAGTATATTTCTGAATAGCAGATTATAAAACACTAGATAGAAACAATTATCCATCAGAATTTAAATCTAGAGTTCTGACTAGCAATAAAAACAGTAATTGGAGTAACACAGAAAGACAAATATTTAGTAGCTCTTACAGAAATACACTGAAAAATTTTGGTATTCGAAAAACTAGTCTAAATTTGGTCAGCTGAATAAAAGAGAACATTGGGCATTCTAATAACATGTAGGAGTAAATATCTGGATATGCAGGTACACTACCACTCTGAACAAGCAATAACATCTATGAAGTCCCAGGCAGTCACAATTCATATTGCCACAAATATAAATCCTAGCTTAGAAACACCAGACATCCTGATCCTTTAGATTACAGTTGTCTGAGGAACAAAATAGTGTTTGGCTTCCAGAGTTTTGCAGAATCAAGGTTTTAATATCAACTTTGCTGTACAAGGAGATGCAGCATTCATTAGAAAGGACTCAAAGTGACAGCAAAGACAAGCTCATTTAAGCATGCACACATTTGAGAGACCACTGGTATTTAGTAAAAGAAAACACATATTTGCTTTTATCTTTTAAGTTTTGTTCCAATCTAGGCAGCATTTTCTGGTGTGGATCACGTTATGATATTACAAAATCAAATCCCTTCCTATATATCATGTATTTTAGATGTTAACTTTTCTGAGAGGCAATATTTAAATACAGCTTACATAATATAAAAGCTTATAGAGGTAAGATACCTAACAGAAGCATACCTATTTCATCAACACTGAAACATTTTTTATCATATAATTCATTTTTACTGGCAAGCTGGACACAATATGGTGTCCACACAGAGGTGTAGGATGCGTTGAAGTAACAGCTATTTTGTCCTGAAGTGATATAATCAGGGCATTCTTTCCAGTCTTCCTCATTACTAGAATGACAACAAAAATGCAATATTTGTGAGAGAGAGATTTATAGGCCTTATAAAGTACAAATTACAGATGTTACAAGACAAAGAGCTGATAAGTTGTAAAATTTATGAAAGGCATAAAACCATGTCAATATTCATGGTGATTTACAATTAAACCACTACTGAAGAAACCTGCATAACTGAGTTTAGGTACTCATGTACTCTTAGTAGCCTGGAAAACAGTTGAATGTTAAGGTGCCTGCTAACCCAAACCATTTTATGATTCTGTTATTCTATGATTCTGTGATTTCTGAGATGTCTCAGAGGAACTAAGAAAGCCAGCCTTGCCATTAGGCTTAAGTCTGCTATGCAAATGTATTATTACCATCATCAAAAAGCATCTGTAGATGAAAAAGATCAAAACCCTGTTCATTAGAGGGAACAGAAATTCACATACTCCTGCTTCTGTGAACAAAAGGTCTGTTTCCTTAATAGCCATTACTGGTAATGTCTATGTCTTTTTTCAGGCTAATCATTGTAGCAACCTGAAATTTAAAAAAGCTTAAAGTGGAGCTGAATCATAATTGAACACAACTCAATAAAACATTATCTCAGTATCAGAGCAGCCTTTTCGCTGAACCTGTACATTCAGACTTTATCACAGCACTTGATCAATGGGGACTTCATAAAACTTTAATAAAAATTTAAAAGGAGCTGTATCCCACCTCCACATCTGTGCACTCAGTGTTGCAGGTTAGATAGATAAAGAATAAACTGAAGTTGCCTATTAAAAAATCCTTACCCAAACCATATAGTGTTCAGTTTCGTATTCTGCAACCTGGACCTAAATTTAGTTAGAATGTGTTCTTAATAATCTGCCAAATAATGCTCGTTATTGCAAATTGCTTAATAATTACCAATAAATTCTGACATTGGAAAAAATGTACTTAAAACATGGTTTTATACCCTTAAAAACAGTATGGCTTATATCACAGCAAAAAATTAACAGCAACAGCCTAACAAGCATGGCAAAATAAATTACTTCTCTCTTTTCCTGTTTCAGCTTTCATTACCTTTTCTTGTACAATAGCTGTAGTATTCTTGGAACAGTGAGGTTATAAAAATTTCCAGCAGTCCAAAAACATGAAAATGTCTCCATTTCAGGTGATCTGCATTTGCTGATTTGTGGCCGCTGCAAAAGGTCTGTCAGAAACAAAAGCAGGGGACAGAAGGATACACATTAAACAAATCCAAATCCCAGACTAACCTGATGTTAAAAGGAAATTCAGCACCTTTATTGAGTATTTAAATTTTCTTCCAGTCGCTTATGTACAATGAGGCAAGATATAAATTCCTACGTGCATACATGTAGATGACTATAGAAGCCAAATTTGAAAGATGCATCAAACTCTTTTGTACCGTGTAGAAGTGATAGTGTCACAGCCTGACACTGGCATAGGGACTTGCCAGCCCTACAGCTGTAACTGAATAGAACAGAAAACTTTGTTTCAGATGGAAGGGACCTAAAACAATGATCCAGTCCATCTGCCTGACCACTTTAGGGCTAACCAAAGTTTAAAGCCTGTTATTCAGGGCACTGCTCAAATACCTCTTAAACACTGGCAGACTTGGGCCATCAACCACTTCTCTAGGACGCCTGTTGTAGAGTTTGACCACTTAAAGAAACTCATCCTAATGTCCAGTCCAAGCCCCCCCGGCTGTAGTTTTGAACTATTCCCATGTGTCCTGTCACTAGCCCTCTTACCAGCTTTGTTTCCCTCCCAGAGATGCAATCAAATCTCAAACTGCAGGGCCCAGCACTGCACAGAGGGAGGTGGCACCAAGGCTGAGCACAGTGGGCTCTTTGCCTTTGGACCAGCTGGCTGCCCCCAGTTTAGTTAGTTCAGCACAGATACACGTGAATTAGCACTTCAGTTGCTTTAAAGAAGGTGTACTATGCAGAACTTCTACCACACTCACCACAGCTTAACACATACCCAGCTGAGGCATTTCACAATGCCTGCTGCTCATGACAGAAGCTGCCTTGAGCTGAGCTCAGGTTTGTGTGCACAATGCTGTGTGGATACAACCTTGTTCTGAGGGAGATAAGGGGACTTCTAAGCTTGGGCATGTTATGCCACATGCCACTTCTATATGTGTGATTTCTAATCTTTGTCAAAACCAAAACGATGAAAGGTCATAAAATGACTGCTACAATAAGTCAGCCACATCAACCCTTGTGAGAAATATAAAAGCAAAAGTTGCAGGTGTGGCTCATTGCTTCCAAAGTGAAGTCTTAATTTTTTCCTGATTTTGAAGGCTCTAATTGCCAGTGTTCCCTATTTAGCCTGGAAAGCTTTCAGAAGAAGATCAAGTGCACATGGAAGTGTCTACCTCTCTTCACAGACTACCTGGGAAATATGATCATTTATTTAAGAAAATGTCTCCAAAATGCATTTAAGATGTAGATGATAGTCAGGTATTTATGACTGGTGAAATGATCCCTGAAAAGGGAATAACACGATGCTACTAGATCCTGCAGGCAAAGTTCTTTGCAAATGTTTTGGCAGTATCACAGCTGTGAATATCAGAATTGAAATGTATTAATGTCATGGTGGTGAAACCCTGGAACAGATTGCCCAAAGAGGTGGTGGGTGCCCACCCAGGAAACATCCAAGACTAGGCTGGACAGGGGTCTGAGCATCCTGGTCTAGTTGAAGACATCCTGGGTGATTGCAGGAGGGTTGGACTAGAGGATCTTTAAAGGTCCCTTCCAACCCAAACCATTCTGGGATTCTTTCATAATACTTCATACAAGATATTTACCTTCAAAGTCAGAAAAAGATACGGTCACCCACAAGCACTATGTACTTCCTGCTACACAAGAAGATATTGTGGCCTTCATGAACACTGACTCCTTTATTTATAGCTCAGACAGACACAGACACTCCATGCCTGAGCAATCCGTATTTCTTGGCCTCAGTGGTTTTAATTGTGTACTTTATATTACACACTGCCAAGCATCCACATCAGGCAGTAACTAATACTATGTATTATGCATCATAATACTCGAGTATTATGAATTTCTGTTTTGCTCATCCCATAAAATTGTCTGAGTTTACACTTTGGACAATGAACAAGGCCTGAGCATATGTCTGTAAATAGATTTCACAAGCTGGTTAGATTAAACCTCTCTGCCCTCACCTTCCCTCCACAAAGCATCAAGAATTCATCCTGCCACCCTAAAATAACTGAAGTTTGATTGGAAATATTTAAAAAAGCTGTTTTTTTTCTTAGCCAGCATGTTGTATTTCACTTAACTTTGTATAAGTTTCAGTTTAAAACTGAAACAAATTTTGAAATTAGCTGTTGCTGCAAATGGAAAAAAATTGCACTGTTCTTTTTCCAATAAATATTTAAACAGAATATTTTTACTATTGTGTCTTTATTTTTTGGTATGGTATTCAGTGTTTGACAGCTATGGCAAAACTCCAAAATGCTTCTGGGATTTAACTTGATTTGAGCTTTTACACAGTTTTGTATCATTTGTCAAACAATTTTCATATAGTAAATGCCTTTGTTAGAAACAGCACATGAACACGAAGCTGCAAATCATCGTAACATAAATCCAAAATAAAACAGGATAAAAGATTCAAAAACAGTATTATAACTTTTTAGAAGTGTGAGTGTTCTAGCTTTCAAATTTGAATTTTGTTTAATTGAAAATCATATGATTATATGAAAGCAAAACAAAAAAAAAATAACTGTTTAAAAACAGAACAAGAAAAATGAATTAAATTTTCTGCCTTTACTTCAAAGATACAAATAAAATTGCCTCAATTGCATAATACCTACAATCAAGAAGACATGTCTCTCCCTTCTTCTATAAACAGACAGCATGCAAGGAAGTACATGCTAGAGCTTTTCCTGTTTCTATGCTCAGCTACATGAAAATATAGTTTTTTTTACTGCAACACATTAAGAATTTGAGAAAGTGATATATTGGAAAACTCTCCTAACAGAATATTTCTGTTGATGTATTTACAACTGTATTTACAGCTAGAGCATACAATATTTAAAGACTATGTTCTCATCTGCAGGGGTAAATAAAGTCACACTGTCACTTTTTAACATAATGAAATGAACTGAATCGAATCAAACCACTTAGATTTTGAGAGGTCCAGCAGAATCTTAGATGTAGGCTCTACTATGTTTTAATAATCAGTTCTCTGCAATTTACCAGCTTTATGCACACTTTCAGATGTACAAACTCTTTTAGGAAAGATTGTAACACAACCAGAATGGCATAACTTACAATGGAGAGGATTAGCAGTGTAGAATACAGATTCAGACTTGGTCTCTTACATCCTAACTTCAGAGGAATGTATCCCCAAGTCTCTATTTTCCACTTCATCATGACAGGACTATTAATTCTTTCTCTAACAGATGCTCCTTCAACAGACACAATAATTTTTGAAAAAGAAGCATTTTCGTTTGAGATTCAGTATTCCTGGTTAAGCAGTTTATATGGATACCTATATTTTTTATTTTATGACTATTTGAAAGAAATATTATCTTATGATAAACATTTCCAGTTTCTGTGTCAAGTTTCCAGCCTTCAAAACCACAGATTTTGTGACTGACTGAAGAAAACCTTAACATACTGATTTGTATAAGGCTTGGCATTCCTGGGGCAGAGCTCATGAATTCCTTGTTTCCCACACAAGTCAATTATCTGCATTTTGCAGGAGCCGGTGTGAGCTCCCTCTGAACAAACTGTCCCAGAATGTGATAACTGTAAGCAATAGCTCAGCTGAATGTATTTAGCCATAAAGGCAGCAGGGTACTGAAAGTAAAGGCTGTCAACCGAGATTTTAAATAGACTAGAAGAGCAAAACAAAGGCAGCAAAATAAAGCATGGATACACACTTGCTCATTTCCTATCTAATCCAGTAAGTTCCAGTCAAACTGCCATTAATAAAACCACTCGCTTTACTCAAGATAATGGCTTGACTAAATATGCCATTTCAACAGGAAAAAACATAGAAAAAAGTGTCAGAAATTAAATTCTTTTAGAGATTTAATCTCCTTTCCTCTTTTCTTTTTCTTCCCCCTTCCCCTCCTTCCTTAAAAGTCCTCTAATACAATATAACTTTAAAAGGAGCTGGAAGTGTGGAAGAGTAAAGAACTGAAATGTGTAACTGGGGTGCAGCGAAACATTTATCATCATCTTGGAGAAAGTCCTACTGCCACCAGACCTCTAGTACTTCTGCAGGGACAACAGTGGAGGAGTACACAAATCGTACAGAAATGTCCCACTTACTAGTGTGGGACTTTGGTAGGTGAAATAATAATGAGCATGACTGATTGATAAAAATCAAGCTAACTAAACAGAAAATGATAAAAGGGGCTGCACTTTTGTTGAACAAAAGGAGGTGTTTCTGGTTGTGAATTTTAGAAGGTTCATGTAGAATTATCCGTTACCAGAACTTCCTGTACCAGTCAAACCTGCAGCAAAGTTAAACTCACAGAAGAATAACACGTCCCAATATGCAAATCAGTGATAGATGAAAACTTATGAAACTGCACATCTCTTCATATAATCCACTCTCAAAGCACATACAATGTGCCACTGCTAGAGTGCAATAGACAAAGGTGGAAATGGCAATAAAAAGAAGGGAATTCATTACATTTAACAATGAAAACAGCTATGAAGAGCTGGAGTGCTATTTCCTGCAGCTCAAATTTGTACATTGGCAGTAAATGCTCTGTCAATTAAGTCCTGCTCTTGAATCCACCAAGCTCATCAAAGGTTGGGTCATTTAATAAGAGCCAGTTGATTTCCAGGAAATTCTAATTTGTTTAAATTGGTCAGAAAAATGAACCACATTTGGTGTCAGTGGATGATATGTTAAATAGGTACAATCTATAGCTAATAAATTGTCAGACATCCTATACAGAGAGTGGGAGATGCAGTACAGGGAGACAACAACGAGGTCACTTCTTCATCAGGCTGCTGGCTAATCTGATCCAGTTTTTGCCCTAAGTAAAACCTACCCAAAATGGACCAAGTTCTGGAACAATGTTTTGTGGAAAAGAATAAAATTTATTTCATACCAGTGTTAAATCAGATCCTTTTGTACAAAATACTTGACAGAAACAAAGCAAAGCTTAATAACTCTGATACGCTCGATCACAGTGAAAACAGAATGGAAATGCTGTGTAAGAGAATATTATGCCCATGGAGTAAGTTTAAATATTTTAATAATTATTGATAAATTCAGGTGTTTTGCTTAAAAGCATGAAAGTGGGACGTTTACCTCTTCACTGAAGATGAATTTGGTGATTGCTGCCTCAAAATACATTGTGTAGGCATCCCTGCAAAACAGATAACTATTCTGGCTATTCTTTCAGAAAAAAAATTCTTCCATCTTCAGTCAAGTCAAGAAACTGATATAGTTACAACCATAAAGACCTGGAGAAGCTGAGCTTATTTGATAGCACATAATTCCATCAGCTGTGCTGGTTTCCCACACTTTCTATGCTACTAAGCATCCATAGAACAGAAATCAACATGGCTCATGCATGTGGTCCATAAGGGTAGTACACACAAACTGAGTAAATAAAGCTCAAGATTGAGGGGAAAAACATTCATGCAGCATTTCTTGGTGATTACCCAGGATAGTACAGGGAGGAGCGAGGACGTGCACATGTGCCATGCTCCATGGTACTTGGTATATGCTGTCCAAATCATGCCCTCTCATGTGCAGTGGTGGAATCAAGTGATTTCTGTTTCAGGCAAGCCCTACCTACTGGCCTGCCTTCATATATAACAAATAAAGAGAAGCAAAGCCAAAGGTCATGGTATTTGTAAATGAAAGGCAGGTAATGTAACAAACCCATTTCCAATTCTCACTTAATTGTTCACATAGTTGTAACTTAAATTGAAAGGAACTTTTCAAGAAATTATGTATAAAAATAATAACGTGAAATGCTTTTATCTGTTACAGCCACTGCTGGAGATGTTCAGTATTGACTAGCATTATGTGGTAGGGCATATGAGGAAATCTGGAAGCACAAATGAGGTCCTGTGGGCAAAAAGAATGTGCAATTACCAAACACCACAAAAGGTCTTCCATGCCCTTCTCAGTGCAAACAAATTTTTCAGTACTGATAAAAATTTTAAATATCCTTCTTTCTCCTGCATATGTACTAGCAATTTCAAGTCTGAAGCCCAGTTCAGAGTTAACATCTGTCTAAAACCAAATGCATTGCTCCCCACCATGCAGCGATGAGGGGTTATCCTTGCTGAGATATGGCCCCTCCAAAACTATCAGAGATTGGTGCTCAGAACCAGCACCAGAAAGACAAGCTTTCCAGAAAGAGAAGCTAAAGTTCAACTTGGCATTCCCAATCCAGGCTCAAACATCCCCCCAAACTCTAAGAGGAAAGTACTCAGAGTACATGGGAAGTAAGACTGTCAGGTGTGAACCCAGGTTTAAGAAATGCAACTTGACAAAACTTAATGAAAAGTCACTCCAGGGCACATCTTAATGCTCCTGACTAAATGTTGCAACTTACTTCCCTTTTTTTAACATTAGCTCCCTTCCAATAAACAAGAAGCTGTGTGGATGAGGCACTTTGTACTGCAGTGGCTACTGGCATTGGGTTAAGGTAGCCAGGTCTTGGTCTGACCAGGGGAGAAGGGGGGGACCAAGCCTTGAGCCCCAGAACCTGGCTGGGGCATGGAGCCCATGGTGGGCAGGTTACTGTGGGGCATACCTTGCAGGACCTGGCAGCAGTAAATGTCTGTGCAGTGGTGTTAGGAAAGCAAACAGCACAAGTGCCAGCCTGAGAACAATACAGAGAGTGTTTTAACAAAGGGAAAGCTACAGCACAGCTAACCTGCAGCAGGAGCAGACAAATGGAGTCACAACAGGGAGAAAAAGAAAAAGGAGGACAAAGACACAGGTGAAAAAAAGAATGAGAAAATTACATGTTTGGGAAGAAAAGCACAAGAGGGCATAAGTGGTTATGACAGGAAGGCAGGGAAGGGCAGCAAAAGACTTGAGGTAAGGCAGAACAAGCATAATATTGACAAACAGCAAATGAAATGTGAGCTGATGTAAGCCTACAGTCACTGTTACTTAGTTCAAACACTGCAGGCAACTTCTGGGTCTGGCACATGCACACCCTGATAGTGTAGAGCAGAAACAGCATGTACCTGGGATCATCCAAGAGAGATACTAAGGTAACAGACTGGAGGAGAAAGCAAGTGGCTGCAAGGGCAGTGTGAAACGAGACAAGCAATCACTAATGCAGCAAACCTGTTTAAGGATAACTGCAGAATAATGACAGCTCAACAGAAAGACTGAGGTCTTCCTCACAAATCTAACAAGTGTCAAACATCAGGTCTAATTATAATCAGCGCTCCATGATAGCAGGGCCATGAGTTTGCCAGGTTTCATTCACAGCCAAGATGCAGCTGTGCATTAACAGTGATATTATATCCCAAACTCTATGGGTAAGATGACAATGACACTATGTCCCAAACATCATGAAAACAGTGCTGGTTATGCAGAAATGTGTCCTGATGTTTCTTGTTGTTTATTTCCCATCCACAACCTTTTTACATTTGAATGAAGTAACTCACAAAAATATTGGCCCTCAATCTGGCCTTAGTCTTGACATCCAGTCCTTTTAGTTCACACTGCTTTTAGGAGACCAGAGTCAATCCCTAAATTCTTGTACTTTCCACTGGTAAACTTTCAAGTTATTTCTGACTTCTGCAGATTTTAACCATTCTTCAAAACAACAGCTTCCTGTTATATTTGCAGTACCTCTTTCATACATGACAGAAAAATCCTACCTCATACTCTACAGAGATTTTCAACACTCTCCATTTGAAATAGGAAAAATTCCAGTTCTATCCACAGAACAACTGTCTGAACATCTTTGAAGGGCATTCTGAAAAGGCAGCAACAATTGTTCAGTCCAGACGGAAGTTCCCTGTTACAGTCACCATATAGCAATTTAAAAACTATGGAGATAAAAACGATATGGAGGCTAGGTTGCTAGGAGGGTCATTTGTTACCTCCACCTGGAGTGAAACTCCACAGGATTTTACTGGGCCATTCCCTTAGAAGTGCTACTACAAAAACCATCCTAGGCAAGCAAGGCCACAAGCACTCAAAAGAAGTTGAGTCCTCAAAGCAGTCCAAGGATTCCTGTGGCAGTGATGATTGAAAACTTTTTGAAGACTGGAAGTCCTAGTGATTCCTCACAATTCTTCATCATGACAAGCACTCAATTTCATCTTTAGACAGAATGTGAAGTATACAGGGACTTATATGGTATTTTCACTCTTCTTGCACCTTTAGACCATAGCACTTTCTTTTGCATCCCAAAGAAAAATGAATTGAGTATTTGAGAATATTGTGTCATGCCAAATCTCTCCTGTGCTTTTTAAAGTGTCTATTTTATAACTGTAGCCAGGATGCTTACTCATCCCATAATTCAGACCTTTATTATTGCAGTGAATCATGAACTACGAGTTTCCAACTTCAAAGTGAAATATAAAAATCAAACCCAAGAAGAATAAAAGTATTGTTTTCTCCTCCTTCTATCCTCAAACTTAACAAGAACATGAGTCTTTGCACTTTTGCAGTGCTTTTGTAAGAACATTCTTTTTAGTAGCTTTCAAAAGGAAAATCACTGTGACAACAGTTTTGTCTCCTCTTAAGCAAAGTTCTAGTAGTCCTACTAGGATTTTCCTTTTAATAGTATTTATAAAGCAACAATCTCCACTCCTAGTGGTCAGAAATGAAGCCAATATTGTGATAGAACATTTTAAAGTCCTGCTAATTTACAAACAAGTTTTTTTTGAAGAAACTCCAACTATCAAATCAGAGTACCAAGCAGTTCTCACAGCCATGACTTGACATATGTGCATGGATCCCAGCTGGATTCCTGCACATGAAAGGAAATGTATGTGACACAGTTGTAAATTACAAACAAGGAGTATCTGAAGTTCTTCCCAAAATGGGAAAGTTGCTGAGCTGAATGCATCTTGACTTTATCTGAAATTCAGGATGATACCAAACAAGAGAAGAGATCATGTCAATGATATTAGACTGACGGAATTAAAACAACAGTGGAAAACCACACCCCCACCCCCAGAAGTATTGGCAGTTTAGCACTAGGATGGACAAAACACCAGAAGACATACAAACGGGGGACACTCACAACTCAGAAGCGAGTTGGACTTAAGGGAATAATATATATTTTCCTTCGGCTTTTATTTTTGCCATCTGGCTGTGAACCTAAGAGATCTTCTGATCATCTCTATGGAAGTAGGTGGCCAGAATTAAGTCTCCAGACAAATCCTTATTTTACTACCACAGAGGAAATTTGGACAAAACAGTCATATTCAAAATCACAGTGGACAGAGTTAGAGAGGAAATACTACATTTTTTTTGACAGACTGCCAAAAGTGATTTATTTACATTACGTATCCTCTGCTGAACTTGACTTTGTCTGGCACCTGTTTTGTCTTTCTAAGAATCCAGTGCTGCTGTCAGCCCTGAGCTTCAGAGCTTACATAGGGAAGGCTCACAGACAGAATACTTGAAGTACTTTACAGTACTTGAAATAAAGGGTCCTGAGATATTATTAAAGTTTGATGGCTATTAAAGAATGAGCCTTTCCCATTTGGCTTGATTCCCATCTTCCTCCAGTGACATTTCATAAACTAGTCTTTTCAAATGACTACAGGAGGTGTTCAGAGGNGGGTTTTTTTTGTTTTTTTTTAAATTTTATTTTTATTTGAAAATACGGACATTTCCTGACAGGAAAAAAACAAGCCCAAACATTCAAGTTAACTAAAGATCAACCTAGGTCTCTTGAATTACTGCAGTCTTTAGCATGCCTAAGAAGACTTCATTTCTGATAAAAGCAGAGACTTTTAACAATACTATGCCTAGGAGGGGTTCATTCCCCGGAATGCCATTTATGCAGAAGGAATACAGTTTCCATGCTTTATTTAGATTACCAAAAGATTAATAGACTCTATGAATAAGGGAAGATCTAATAAGCTTTTAAAACAATCAAAGAAATAGAGGTCAGTCAGGAAACAGTCTTACATACCATTTATAGTAACACACTGCCTTCTCCTCTAGCAGCTCTCCAATATGCAGTTGAAGTCAGGAGATTATGAACATTTTATACACAATACATGAATAGTTTTGCAACTGTCCTCATTCAAGTTATCATTTAAAAATTACACATCATCTCCCCAAAATTACTGCTTTTTGCAGGGAGAAACAGAAGCAGCAGAGAGTTTTGCTTTATGAGCCTCAACTGAGTTCAGATGGTTCAAAGGAAGAACAGTGGCTAAATCCAAAATGATTACTCAGAAAATCCTGCCATCAAAATTTGCTTCAATGTGTCAGACACACATTAAAGACACACTAAATGCCAGTCAGTTAGAAAGCTTTATTTGCAATCGGTTTTCTAAATGCAGGTGTTTAGTCACGGATATATGTGCTATTCACTGACACTAGGTATTAAAATGAGATACACCTTGCCTGCTTTAGAGATCCTGGAATTTTGGAAACCCCGAAGGCAGGTACTGCAGAACTCCTCTCCTACAGTAACCATGTGACACTTCACTTCTTGCCCAACTTTCCTTGCTCTCTTGAGATGTCTCTCAGTATCCCCTGCAACTTTGCAAATGTCAACAAACACACCATTAAAGCCAGAAGTTATGATTTTGCTCCAGTACCTTAGTAAGAGCAAACTGATCTTAAAAGAAGTCACAGACCACTCGTGCATTTAGCCAGATTTTCCTAACTACAGTCAGGAAAACTGTGATGTGATGAATCCATCTACACCCCTGCACAATAAGAGTTTGTTCCTCAGACAGGTATAAACAAAAATGTTATAATCACACCATCTCCTCATCAACAACTGCAAGCTGTAATTATATAAAATTTTTGGCACACTGAGGAACAGGAGATTAAGTGATTAATTCACTCCCTCTTCAGGTGAGCAGAAAAACATGATGAGTTCAAGAGGGTTAGACTTGTCTTTAAAACAATGAATAGAAAAAAGTGTGAAGATGAGTCATGTGAGATTCTCCCTGAGTGATGATATGAACTTTTACTTCAGGAAATTGTTCTGTGTCAGTGAAAAACTCCTCTCTAGTTAGTGCTGGTTGTATTATAATATGAATCAATATCAGTAGGTAAAATGGAGTTACACAAGTCTAAGAGACAAAAACAAAATCCAGCTTAGTTCTGGGTAGAAAGTTACTCTTTAATTTCCTAATACAATTAATGTTGGCAGCCTTCTTTCACATCCCATGTGGTTTATCAGTTTTGCTCAGAATATTTAATTTTTTTCTAAGAAATTGCCTCACAACATGTCTTTAAGGAAGTTTTGTAGAGGTTACCATGTTATTGCTCAGTCATAGGTCTTTTGCACTAAGCCTGGCAGGCCCAAATACAGTAAACCACAAAAAAGAACATTATGACTTCTTTTTCAACAGGACGATATTGACAGCAGTATTTTCCAAATTTTCAAGGTGTAGAATTTTAGTAATCATCAATAAGCATATGTTTGTTCTTAGCAGACCATTTCTGAAGGATCTTTGAATTTTCCTGCATTTTTGAGATCCAGGTTTTCAGCATCATACTAAGAGTGGACCTTCCCATGGTACAAACTGTTAGATCCCAATGCCCACGGACAAATATCAACTATACATTTTTTTGATTTTAAGTCCGAGGCACTCTCAACAGTAATATAAAGAAATTGTTTGTGAGATTTTGATATCTGTGATTTTCTTTTAACCAATGCAACATGCTGTCTTATACATCTTCTAAATTTGATATGTTATGGATAGAATTTTTCTTAAATTTTTCAACTTAAAGGTCTAAGGGTATACTGATACGGTTTAAGAAAACAGAGACTAAATGATAGGACTAGAATCAGAAAACGGCAGGCCAAAAAGTAAATGCAAAAACCTATTTTAAAGCAAATAATGTGCAGTGTTGATATGTGAAGGAAAATGAAAGGATAACTAACCAGCTTTGGTTAATTTTCAGTAATGTACTTAAATAAAACAAAATCTGTTGAGCTAAAAGATGATCTGTATATTTGATCAGATTTCAATGGTAAAGCAGTATCTGAAGAGGGAAAAATGAATGTTTATGACTAACTGATGACTAAATTATATCCTGAAGTTGACTATATTTCTTGAATGCAATTCAAATTGGGATCAAAAAGTCGTTGTAATTATTCCCATATTTTTGGAGAAGACAGCTGCTTCTGTTATAGCCACAAGAGTGACCTTGTGAAACATTAGCCTTTACTTAGGTACAATTCTTGATTACAGAGCAAATCATACTGTATCAGTTTATTTAAATAACTGCTAAGACTTGATGGTCCTGCAGAACCAGTGCAAGTTTGGAAAGGTGAGATTATTACACATTATGCAAGTGTAATTATACATTATGGCAAGTGTTTCAACAGAATTTGTCAAGAGACAGCTGCAGAATCCTTACGTTGAGACTTACACTGCTGAACCCCTCATACAACATTTAAATATTCCTGTACTTTCAGTCACTGCAGATGTTATTATGCTGAGCCAAAAGCAGCCCACAAAAAGTAGATGAAAAAGACAGAAGAAAAAGATGGAGTAAAAAGAGTGCAGAAAGAAGACAAGAACCCAAGTATTGAACTATAAATTCAACGACACCTATACCTGGAAGCAGCTTTTTAAATGCATGTTATAGAAAGAAGCTTAAACAGAAACTAAAAATTAACCTGAATTTTGTGATTTTTTTCTATTTCGCAGAGCTGTTTGCTTTTGCCTGATGGGATGCTGGAGCTGCTCATCCCCACACAAAGAGGTTGTCAGAGTGGCCGCAGAGGCAGGGAGCTGTCCTGTCCCCAGCACAGCTCTGGGAGGGGGCACTGCCATCCTGGACCACACACAGCAGCCAGGCAGGGTGAGGGGACACTACCAAGCCCACGGGGAATGGCTGACTGGTGCCAAGCTGATCCCAAGGGTAGGAGTTTCAAAGCCATTTCCAAGTCTGGACAGTGAGAGACAGCCTCAAACAAATTTGGCTGTGAGGGAGGAGAGTGCTCCCTCCTGCCTTAGTAGGTGGAACAAACACCTGGCTGAGTGCTGCTTGAGGGATTGCACCAGAGACCAGAAGCCACAGCAGGAGATTGACTAAGTAATTCTACATAAGCAGACAAGAAGCTAAGGTATCAGTGATGTACACGTGCCTGAGAACAAAAAGCCAATGCACAAATGTTGCTGTTCAACCGAAGTAAGTGACACCAATTAGTCTGTATTACACCCATAGGTGGACATTTATTGTGGTTTTCCAAAAGGTCAGAAGGGATTGCACGAATTGTCATCTGCCTTAAGAACCAGCCTAGGCTCATTCACAAGCTCTGAGTAACTGACAGAAATTCTCTAATTTTAAACAAACACTGGTTCTTTCAGAACATTTGATCTTTGCTATTTTGGGCAGCTACAAAATTATTTTTTAATAAAAACACAGAAAAAGAAAGAGCAAAATGTTTCTGTGGAAAGTTGACATTCAAGAAACTCAACAGAAAGGCAGAAATTACTGCAAAATGTTAGATCTGAAAAAGCTCAAAACAGAGGAAAAGGATTAGATGGCAAAAGTAAACATACAGTCTGTTTAACATGTTGCAATATTTCAGACCTACTTGTACTTACTGGCATGTCTAAGAAGTGAACTCATCAATAAAAGCCCCTAATGTTTGCTCTCTATCATTGATTTTGAAGCCAGAATGATCCTGAACAGTTGGACAGGTTTACATCAACCATTATAGTTGAACTTTGCAAACTGTGAAAAACATGGATTTATTTTCTAAAACACTGCAGTAAAGACTCTACCAAAAGAACAACACTATTTCCATTAAAAAGCCCTTCCTTGGCAGATGTTCATTAGTGTTTAATGCTGGTCACAGCTGGATTAAACTCAGGAAATCTGAGTTCAGTACTTCAAGCTTGGAAGCTTATTTGCATCTCTACGACAAATTCTTCTTCAGCTTGCAATCCAGCTGAGTATAGCCAGGCAAGTGTTACAGGTTTTCTCCCATGGCCTTCAAAGCTGAGCTGGAAGTCTCTGAGCAAGGGCTCCCCTGTGACTTTCATCACCTTCCTTTTATAGGGGGGCTAAAAGTAATGTTAAAATAGGGAATGCAGTTAGACTTTGGAAAAAATAATTATGCCTAGAGAGGCTGTCCTCATTGCTTGCACCAACTTTGCACTGCACCACATAAAAAGAAAGTCCCCAGAGGGAATATGCAAAGTACAGAGTGGACATTCAAAGCTCAGTAACCAAGACAACATTGTACTGAATGACATCAGCCATCACATTCTGACGGTTACCCCAGAATTCAAGTACAAATAATTTCTGCTATGTCTGCACAAGATGTAGTATAGTATATAGTATAACATGGTTAGATTCTGCATGTACGCCTAGCACAGGCCCAAGACAATAAAAGCACATATAAGTCCACTACTACTACTACTACTAGTACTACTACTACTGCTACCAACTGTTTTAATTTCAAAATAGGAAAAAATGTTGGTAACTTAGGAAACATGAAGATCATTCTTTCACCAGATGCTCTCAGCTGTTTCTTTTGAAAAGGTGAGAAAAAATATGGATCACATCAGATAGTGTCCAGGCAATGACAAGAAATTAATCTTTCACAAAACAATAGGAAGCTGAAATACGTAACAGCATAGTTTAAAAAAAAAAAATATGTCCAAGCATATTTTAGAGGACCAGCAATGGTCCTCTAAGTTTTAATATTAGGCTCACTCTTCTTTCCTGAGATAGAAGAGTAAGACAATAAACAAGAGGGACTGACAAGGAGACAGAGGCCTCACTGGTGACACAGAAAATTCCATCTGTATTTTACAATATGCCTCTCTGTTCCTTTTCTCACCAGCCAGCCAAGAGACTTAACTGCTTCAGGACTCAAAGAAAAAGAGATGTGCAGACACAATCTACATATACTTTGTCCTGGTGAAAGCGTGCAGATGTTACTGCAGAAAAAGAATGGCAACGGTTCTGAGAAGAGAGGACAATTGAAACATGACAGATTATATTCCCCACAACAGCACCATGTTCCCTCTGCTGCACCACATGCGGTCAGGACCAGCTCCACAAAGGATCTCAGAGTACATACTGCTGCTCTTGGGCAACGAAAACATAAAATTAACAGTGCAGTTACAATCCACAGCTCAAAAGCCCTTCTTCACACTTACAAGACCAACAGTGTGTTTTGATACTACCATTTGACACAGTTTTGCCACTACCATTTGACACAGTTTTGCCAATTACATCAGACTCCCAGGAACCTCACTAAGGTTGACTTTGACCAGTGTGACAGAAACTGAAGGTAGCTGGGACTTTGCATGCACACATCACACCTCCCTTCTCCTCCCAGTCCCTGCTACCCTTTTTTCTTATTCCCTGATGTTCAATGTGGTTCTTCCTAAGATAGGAATACCAGGTGGGTATTGCAGGAGGAACTATCTGTATGATTGCACAATTAATGCATTCCAGAGATGGGGGAGCTGAGATGTTTGCATTTACTTTGGAGCACATCAGCCAGTAAAAGGGTATGAAATGCTGCTGGAGACTGGGACAACTGTGCAAACTGGCCTCCCAAGGTTGCAGACAGCTTCTGGGTGGATGCCTCCTCCCTGCCAGGAATGCCTGCAGGGTCCATCCAGCCCGAAGATGGAACACTCCCTTTTGGATATCTGAGTAAAAGCGAGTAAGATTCAACCAAATATGGAGAAAAAATCCTAAATCATTTCCATAGGTGCTTTGTTGTTTTGTAGTTGTGAAGTCTGCAAGTCCGAAGACTGTAAACCTGTATATTTCTAGCTGAGCCTGGGTATATTAGAACTCTTTAGATACTATAATTCATTGCAATAGATGATAAAGTTGTTATTTAGAGACCAGCAATATTTAGATACTGTATTAGCCATAAATCCAATCATAAACATCCTCACAAACCCTGTGTCCTACTCCTCATGTCTAGCCAAGAACCCTTCCCTCTACAACTCTGCTACACACAGTTTGCTGTCTTCCTTGCCCATGAAGTATCCCATGAGATCAGGGACTTCCTTCAACATCTCAAGACACATATAAGAAACCTAAGCAGTAAATCAAATCACATCCTAAACCAATGTATTTGCCTTAAGCAGGAGACACAGGATATTCCACAGGTACAAGCTGTATAATCTCTCTGTGGGTTTCCTGCTATTATCAAAGTAAGGGAGCACAGGGAATCTTTCCATGCTGCAATCAGTTGTCCCTGATCTCTACAAACAAGCCTGGCATCTCTTCAACATCTGTAGCACAGTGATGTCAAAACAGCCCCACTGATCACCTCCCAGGGTGCTATGGATATATGCCACTACTGCTGCCCTAAAGCTTTCCTTGTTCTGTGCGGGCTCTATCACTTTTCTTCTCCCTGGGCTTCTTGGCATGCTTTCTGGGTGCAGAGATGTGCAATCTTACCTTCTGACTTCAAAGGTCTTAATTCATGCCCTGAAGAACCGAGGTGCTTTGATATGCCATATGAAGATATTGATCTGCCACCTGGAGATACTGATCTCTCCTCCTTGGCTGCAGCTCCTTGCCAGCTCCTCCAGCAGGCACAGCTGGCTGTGCTACAGAAGAAGGAGGCTCCAAGGCCACTTGCTCTCCCCTGACCCAACAGCTGTATGACCTGGTGGTACAATGGACTGGGGAAGGGAAGCAGCTGGCTGCAACCTCTGGAGGTGGTGGTGGGGTGGGCTGGGAACATGGTGGGGAAAAAGAGTGCCAAATCAGTCTGTCAAACCAGCCTTCCATGTGACTGAAAAAAGGCTTTTGCCAGGCATGTGGGAGGCAGCCATAATTTGGAAACAAGCAACCAGGCACAGATGAGCCCAGTACTTTCACTGGCATTGAAAGCATTTATTTTGGGGAATAAAGAAAACAAGAAACCACCCTTGCTCCACATGAGGTGCCTTAGGGCTGAGTGCCAGTGATTATGCACAGCTTAAAAATGATTCAGGGGTACATTGGGTGGAGTAAGAAGCACAAGCAGAAGTACATTTGGTCCCTTGTCTTGGCCTGTGGTATGGCTCCAACAGCAGGAATGAGCATGAAAGACAAAAGAAATCAGCTTGTACTGTTTTCACTTGCCACACATGAACTTAATGAGAACAATCCATACCGATTAAATGAACCTGAAATTTGGAAGAACATTTCTGTGTTGGCTGTATAATAACCAGCTCCAGCAACTTTGGCTCCAACAAATCTGAGAACCATGTATATTAAAGACAATTAAGCAAGCTTGTTTACGAAATAACAACAGCATGAAGTTTTATGTAAGTTTACTGCCCAGCTTTGCTTTGTTTGAAATTTGAAAAGCTGAAGATATTTTTTTTCAATTTTTTTAATCTTTAACAATATTTTTAGGTCTACCAGGAAGAATAAAACAAAAAGTCAAATTATCAATAAAAATACGATTTTCAAGGTATAAATTATTCCAACAAAACCAGAAAACAAATAAAATGAGAAATACTACAGTATACCATGCAAAATTTCCAGGCTCGTTTCTAGATGATTAAGCTTGAGGAAAGTATCCAAATGAAATCACATCATTTCAATGAAGAGAAAAAGGAAAATTATGGTATTCCAGAGACTGCAGTGATAACAATAAAACAAAACTCAAAAACTTTAGTAGTTTTTGTGACCTTATCTTAGCATAAAAGAGAAAAATTGTTGGAAGATGCAAGAGTAGAGAGAGTAGATTCAGGGTCTACATGACAAAACAGAGACATAAAGTAATAGAAACATGTTAAAATAAAACATGTATCACCAGCAGAGCTAACAATGCCATCTGCTAAGTCTTCCTTACACATCCCATTACAACATCTAGTATTTGAACATTTTAATCTTTGCTCTAATGTATTCATTTGAGGTGACAATCTCAGTATCAGGTGTTTTTTATGGAAATCTCCACCTGAAATGGCTTGGTAATTCCTTAGTGGTTTGCTCATGCTATGTATTCTGGGTGTTCTTTATTTTGAAAATAACTTTTGAATTAGGAAACACCACATAATTTTGTGGAAATTTGCTCCCATTTCACTATGCACCACAGACTTCACATTGTGCCTAAATTTGCACTGGTCCCTGGCACAGGGCACAATTTTATCATGTAAGGCAGAGATGGACTTTTCTTGAAGTGACTGCTATTATGGGTCAGTGTAGGTCTCAGTCTGTTGGTGAGATGTTTGTGCTGTTATCTGAGCTGGGAAACCAAACATAGGAGTGATCCCTTTTGAGTCCTAAGGGCATGGAACATGGTGGCACATGTTGGAAATTCCTACGACAGTGGCAAAATGCTGACAGATTAATCTACACCTGGCCCCCAAACATGCCTATGTATGTCTCACTGAACCATAAATCAAATATGTTTTTACAAGTTTTCTTCTTTTAGAAATCACTCAGCAGATATTTTGAGCTCAAATCAGGATCCTTTTTCCCATAAAATTGCCAAGCCCTTTTCAAGCCATGTTAAGTGAGGAGCAGATTAAAGTATCAGTTGCTTAAGCATCTAGAGAAGCAACATTACAAAGGAGTATCTCTAATGCTGCCTTGTAGAAGGTAAGTCAAAAAACCATCACCCATCATCACTGCAGAAAGCCTGTAAGCTTCTTCCAAACAGCTGCTGTTACATTTGACATCTGATTTGCACGATGGGGCTCTCTGTGCTCACCCAGCTGCAGTGTGCAAGTCCTACCACAGAGTTAAACTCTGAGGATGAAACAGGTGAGGAGTGGAGGGCAGAATTTTGTGTATCTGTTTATGAACACACAGGTACACCTCCTTCCCCAACTTCATCTGAATTGGAAAGGAAAATCAACATCCTATCCTAAACTGTTTTCTGAGAAGCTTATCAAAAAAGCTAAAGAACAGATCTTTTAAAATAAATATGCTAGGACTTCCCTGTCTCGAAAAGAGATAGCTAAGTAGTGAGATTTACAAAATTAGAAAGATGACCTGACTGATCATTGTCTCTTTAAATTAAAAAAAAAAAAAAAGAAAAAAAATACCTCAAAACAAAACCCAACCAACAAATCAAATATCCCCCCCAAAACAAGCAAACAAAAAAACTCCAACACCCTCCCCAAAGAAAAATGAAATAGCCCAAAAACCATAAACCAAAAAGAAAGCTAATGCAACTAGGAAGTAACATATTCAAAGGAACAAAAGGACACATTTCTCCACTCAGCTTGTAGTTCAGCTGTGAAGATCCCTGCTAAACGGCATTTAGGATCCCAAAATTTTCTACATCTGCACGTTCAAGAGGGCAATCACTAACTTTACTGCAAAAGTATTCAAAGGTAATAAGTATACATGTACCACCTCTGGCTCCAAACACCACAAGACACACAACACCAGAGGAAGGCACATTATTCAGCGATTGCTCCACTCTGCTGTTCTTCACTGTGCATTTGGCAAGCACCCACTGGAGATACAAGAGATAGGATACAAAGCTAAAGGAATTTAGGTTTCACTGGCACAGCTATTACTATTTCACAATGCTTTTGAAAAGACAGGCCTGCAAGGAAGACAGACACGAGTAGCAACTTGTGGTAGTTCAAAATATGTTTTCTACTACAAAGTAAATTACAATTCATTTAATTAGTCAACCTAAGTTTTGTTATCCCTTGTCAGTATATCACAAAGTTAATAACACTTCCTGTGTAATACAAACATGGTATGACCTCTTTCCTCCAATTTTAGTAAAGAAATACTGGGCAAGCTCATGTCAGTTCACAGCTCTGTGCCAACAATTCCTATTTTACTGCCAGAAGAAAACCCAAGTTATGTACAATGTATACACAGAGAGCTCAGAAGGAGCAGAGGTAGCATGAAGTTCACAGTTTTGAAAGCTGTAAAGCCCTCTACTATTCTCTTGAACTCTACCCTGTCTTCTGTCTGTAAATGGCACCTCTCCGGCTCACTTACAAATCACTATATAAGCACCAGTGTGGGAGCGCAGCCAAGCATGGGGAAGTCTAAGCTGCAATCCCTATTTAGTCCCCAGGAAAAGTAGTTTCTTTAGTATCTTTTACAAAAATAGGCAATTTGTTGTAAGGAAGGACATATTAAACGAAAGGGAAGGCAGCTTAATAAAGTCCCTTGACAGGAAGTAATTTAGGACCAATAAGGCTGGTAGGTATCCCCTTGTGAAAAAACCCTCCTAATAATTTTTCCATTACCAGAATAAATACAGCACTCATGATTTTTGACTGCTCTAAACCTAACAATTACAATAGGCGGCAGCAACTGCAATTTCCACAGCCAACATTTTTGAATTCTAGGCACAGCTGTGACAAGCAGGAGCCATTTGAAGAACTAAAGGAACAGAGTACTTCCTAAGCTTTTGCCATATGCTTATTCTCCTGCTGAGATTGTACTAGAGAAAGGTGGAAAAAGACTGATTTATTGCAGGTTATGATCTGCCCCACTCCACATACCACCATCTCCCTCACAAATCTTGTGGAGCAGCTCCTGCAGCATTTACTCTGCCTGTGATTTCTGAACTACACATGAAGATAAGGCATAGGTTTGGGATCCGGTCACTGATGATAAACCACAATCAGTTTTAGAGATTAATAGGAGGGATGAAGAAAAGGGAAGGAGGCTATCATGGCTTTTAAGACTGTAAACTCTCAGAAGAGCCAAAAATACCTACTTTTCAATCCCTCAAAAATCAAGTCCATGGCACCATTTCTGAATGCTGTATTACAGTGCGGTAGGGCCCAGGACACAACAGGAAGACAATGTGCCTATTGGAATAATCTAATCCAAGTGTACAATTTCAGTGAAAACTGAGCACACTTGGTACCAGGCACCTAGGAAAGTGAGAGTCAAAAGAAAGGCAATGCTAGGATTTTTTAAGTCCAGTTTGTAAAAAGACAAGATCTAACATTCTTGTGATGGGAAGATCAGAGAAAACATTCCCTTTCATGCTGTTTCAGAGCATTGAGTGTCTCACGTTTTGTCACTTAACCTCGTGACAGAAATCTTTTTGCACTTCTCATTTTCTCCTTTTTGCACTTCTCATTTTCTCCTTTTCTCATCCCCTTCTTCCCTCCCTAAGCTCTTTGTTTCCACTGATGTATTCCTTGCATTTTTCCTTAAGGTGCTTTCACAGAATCACAGAATGGGTCAGGTTGGAAGGGCTCACTGTAGGTCATCTGGTCCAACCTCCCTGCCCAAGCAGGGCCATCCCAGAGCACACTGCACAGGACTCTGTCCAGATCATTCTTGGATATCTCCGTTATGGGAGACTCCACAACCTCTCTGGGCAACCTGTTCTAGTTCTCTGGAATCTGTTCCAGTCATTGCACAGTAAACAATTTCTTCCTCATGTTCAGATGGAACATCCTGTGCATCAGTTTCTACCCCACTGCCTCTTGTCCTATTGCTCAGCAGAGCCTCATCCATCCTCCTGACATCTTCTTCCCTATACCCTTATTTTCTTTATTTTCTCTTTGATATGCCACACTGCTCGACTTCAAGTGAACATTGTCTCTGATGGGTGCACATGGGAATGTGTGACACATCATTTCTGAATGACAGCAGACTGCTTGCTGAGGGACAGACCCTGGTGCGGTCCCAGGACACAGTTCTGTTTCTATTTAGGACCAAGAGTTCCCAGCAAACCTCCTGAACTGGGATGGTGGAAATGAACTAATTTAGCTGAACCCAGGGAGAGAAAAAAAATCTTCCCAAAAGATTTATGAAAGTATCTATCTTGGTATCTTCAATTTGAGTGCATCCAATAGTTGTCCTGCCTGCTCCACAGGGAATACTGAGTTTTTGCTATAGAGACAACATAGCTCACTACTGAAATTCAGAAAATACATTTTGGCAAACATTGAGGAAGAACATATGAAGAACTAGGAATAATTAACATTAGGAATAACATATTAGAAGGAAATTCTTCACTATGATGGTAGTGAGGCACCAGAACAAGCTGCCTAGAGAAGTTGTGGATGCCCCATTCATGGAGGTGGTCAAGGCCAGGTTGGATGGAACTCTGAGCAACTTGGTCCACTGAAAGATGTCCCTGTCCATAGCAGGGAGTGGTAATTGGATGGTCATTAATGTCCCTTCCAACCCAAGCCATTCTATGATTCTATGACTTGTGTGAATTCTGTTTTGCCATCTGAAGTCCAGAAGGGTCCATGAGAACCACAGCTCTGCTATCTGACTGTGAAAACCTACCTAAGCATGTTTAAAGACTGCAACAATAAACATATCAAACAAAACTCACAAGTATTACAAATGAAAAGGTATCAGGTTGTTAAAATACTGCCAAGCTTTCTCCAAACTGCTGCTACCACAGAATCCTTGTCATCCTTTCTAAGCTCCTTGCATAATGTGGGTGTTGCAGCATTTAGTCATTTGTTACAGAATTTATAAATGGATTTACTTTTTGTCACAGGCACTATGGTAAGAAACCTCTTTTTGACACAATGGCAATTTCCTCTATGAAGACTGTCTTTTAAGTTCACATCAAAGATGCACTGAGTAAACATTAACATTTCAATAGCTTTTTAGAAAGCTGGGTTGTATATTAGGCATGTCAAGATCATAGTGATGCCTAAGCAGTTTAAGTCCTATCACTAAAAAGGACACAAATTAATTATGAAATGAACAGAGGGTGGGGCTAGCTCTGCCATCCTTACTCATGCAGAACAGGGTGTACCTAGACAATTCCCCCACGGGAGCCTTCTGCAAAATGTACTACAGGCCTGTTCAGATTAAATTGAGAAGAGCAATGTAATAAAAATGTTCCCTTTCTAACTTCTTAAAAAGCTAGTATGTTACTTCTAAGGAGACCAAACTAGCACCCTTCTGGTGCAGTGCCCAGGTTAATTTCCAGGAAGCAGATTTCTGTTTTCTTGTTCTGCAGCTCTACTGCACAGTGAAAAAAACCCACTTATGTACATAGGAAGAAAATATGCAATAAATATGAGCCAACCTTCCTGAATTCCAACTGCAACAACACTACTAGGATGGAAAATGTCTAATTGCTGTTACTCCATATGTCCTTTACTTTGACATGCGCTTTGCCACTGAGATTTACATCCCTTTGGCATGAAGCAGCACACTGCTGAGACAGAAATATAGTTCTAATTCAGGCTCTGGATGAAAGCAGGTTGTAGGGATTATGCAGATTCTGTGCCAGTGTGATCTCAAGCCTCAACCTGTCATTTGCTTCCTGCCCTTATCACAGAATCCACTCTTCAAGTTGTGCTCAGCCCCCCCTTTTCCATTCAAACCATCTTTATCTTTTCTTTGTGTGTCACTGCAGTCCTTCAACACACAGCAAACTGCTGTGCAGGTGCCTTCTCTTTCACCCTGTCTATAACAGTCTAGGCTGGTTCTCTGCTGTGTGTGTATCCAGCACTGCATGTCTCAGCCAACACGGACCCTCATGTGCCCTGAAGCTACACAATGCAAGACCACCTTTAGGGAAAATCTGCATCATGTTCACAGCAGCAGACAACAGGGACAGGCTGTACAGAGAGCTGGGTTCAACTGTGCTTCAGGTAAGCTTATTCTAAAGGACTATCCAAAAACAAAATTTCAATATTTCAATTCTCCTGGAATATGGAGACATCGCTTCAGGAAGGAGCCACAAATGCATGGAAGTGCTTAAGGAAAGCAGATAGGCATCTACAGGGCCACCAAGATGCCTTCAGCTCACATCCACACAGCTGCATAAACACAGCCCTTGCCTGTATGCCTTCCTCCCAGTTTAGGTTTTGTCCCCACTAAATTTGAACCTATTCCCTCCTCCACACTGCTTTGGCACCAACAAAGGGGTCACTGAACGCACACAAGAGACAGGCTTCCTGCTCTCGCTTCCAGGCTTGGCCACATCCCAGCCCACAGCAGCTGGCTCTGGCTGCTGCAAGAACTCTGCCTCATCCCTGCAGCCCGGGGACACGGCGTGCTCTGACACCCTCCGTCGGGAGCACACACAGCCTCGTCACTGCTAATTGCTGGGAGAGCCTAAGCAAACTGTGATGTCAGGGTCTTTGGAGATTTTAGTTTCCAAGTGCAAGCAAGTTTCTACTGAGCACACACACACAGAACTGAGAGCTCTTGCAGGAGCACCAGAATTTGAGCATACACTTTCACATACAGAGTAAAAGAAAATTCCATCGCAAACTACAGGCAACTTTGAATATTTCAGTAGGAAGACTGAGGCAAATCCTAACCACGTAACATGTTAGCACCACTGCCTACACTCATTCTGCCATCAGTGAGCTTGCAAGTGCAGAGAAGGACATAAAGTTGTTTATTTATGATGCATCTCTTTATGAGGATGACAACAATTTAGGCTAGGAAGGATCTCTTGGGGGTCATCTTGTTTAGCCTCACAGCCTAAGTAGGACCTTCTTTCAAGTTAGATCAGTATGCTGAGGGCCTTGCACTGTCCTGCTTCAAGTATTTCAGAGATGAAGATCCTGTCTCTGGCAAAACCTTTTCTGTCTGCAGAAGAATGTGTTTCTTATGGTCATGCAGGTCATCTTCTCTTGCAGTTTGTGACCCACTGCCACTTCCTACTTTTTGTGTGTACCTCTCAAAAGAAACTAGCTTGTCCATGAAAGCTCCTGTCGGTAACAGAAAACAAAGCCAGTTTCTTCCACTTCCCTTGTTTATCTTGTGCTCCCTCCCTCTACCCATCCTAGTGTCCCTCCACTGGACTGCCTCCAGCTTGTCAGCAATATCTGCAAGTATTTATAAAGCTCTCCAGATTGCTCAATCCAACAAGAACACACTGGCTTAACAACAGTAATATAAATATTATGAATACATTTCACAGATCCTTCATGATTCATTAAAGAAAATGACTGCAAGCAAAGTGGTAGATCTGGCCAGTAGTTACCGCACAGCAGAGGGCAGCTTCTGTAGGTGTGTTGTACAGTAAGATTAAAAAATAAAGCTTATGCAATAATATAACTACTAGGTAGAAAATGTCCCAAGGTATTCAGGTACTTACATTCAACCTGAAAGCACGTTGGGTGCAAGTACAGGGTTACAAATTTTGAGTCACAATTATTTTATAAATAAAGTACTTCATATATGGCAAAGCCTGTATTTCTGTGAACTGAGATGATTTTCATGCTTCTGAAAAATATTTCTGAAAAGCCTCACTGATCCCTTTCTACACTTAAGAATTGAAAACACTTCTTGTGACTGAACACCAGTCAGTTTGTTTGAAGTGGTTTACAGGGAATCTCTCCAAATTATCCAACTCTTGGGAAAAAATAACTGATGAGAATTCCTCCAGCATACTAAGGGCAGTTACCTTATCCTACAGCATTGTTCTGTAGCCCTCACATAGGGTTTTATGGATTTGTCAGGTCACAGCAAGTTCTTGTTGTCATGAAGCCTGCATTGTACAGAGAAACAATGAGGAAAGCAGGAACCACATGGCACCAGGTATGACATTCCCAAAGGACAACAAAAATTATCTATTTCTGACAGTGCTTGCCACTGCAAGCAGTAGGGCTGCCAACCTCATTCCCATATTCCTAATACCAAAACCATTGTTAATGGCTTTGGGGAAATTCAAGTCCAGGTTTCCTGGAAGCATCCTTTCTCCACAGAGTATTTCAGAAGGGGCAGTGGACAGCTGAGATGCATCAATACTGCCTGACACTCTTTATCCATATCACACCAAAGCCACCACTGGCACCAGAGGTGCCACTCTACCCTCTTGGTCATGCCATTATGGGTCAGGGCCTATCAAAGGCTCTGCACTTCAATGCTCATTCATGATCCTACTTTTCCAACTTTATTTAAAAATACATTTAAATCTCTTTCACAATAACAGATTTTAAGACTAAGTATTTTGGATTAGTCTACAAAGTCTGGTATAAAAATGCATTGAAAACACCACTATTTATAAATTATAGCCTATCTGGTATATAAAGGACTGTAGTCATGGTGTTGAGTGAGACTTGCAGAAACTTTGCAATGTAACTCCATGTATTTATAAGTGTACTATTCTAAAATAATTATAAAACCACAACCACCACAAAAAAAAACCATAATCAACAAAAACAACAACAACAAAAGACTACTGAACCAAACCAAACCCCAAAAGTTTTCAAAATTATCATTTGGAATTGAGGGGCTAAGTATGTTGAGATTGGTGCAAGTATATTTAAAGGCCCAATAACAATGTCTATTAAATATATACGGTCAATTACTCTATTCTTAAAATCATCAGAAGTAATAAAAATACCAGCAATATAGTAAAAGCACTGCAAAAAGAAGGGATAGAAAAATATTTTCTGCTTAATTTTGTGTGCTGCTATGTTCTTTGTTTCTTCTATGTGTACTGGTACAGTCATTAATATCTTTGCACCTGGTCTGCCTCCCATACACAACAATGTGATAGCAGGAGAAAAGGGAAAAGAAAATACAGACGTTAAGCTTCTGTGAAGCTTCTCCATTTGTAGACAGAAGGAAAATGCCTTAAAGTTTTAAGCATAATTTTGAGAACCCGTTATGGAGGCATTTCTTCTAACTCCTATGCATTTTTGACAAATCTAAATAATAGGTAAAGACTGTCAGTGAAGAGAAGTGGGGATCATGTGCAACATTACCTAAAAACCCATAACAGCTGCCCCATTTCCCTCCCTATCTTTAAAAAACAACTGTTGAACTCTCCTAACAACTCCCTGCTTCAGCTTCACATACTCCTTTCCTATCTGGCACAGCACCTTCTGCTATGATTTCCAAATGTCCTCTTGACACAATGCTTGTGCACGTACTGCTGCATCTGTTACTAATTAAGGAGGAATATTTAGGCTGGTCGGAGAATGATGCTCTTTGGCAGGGAAAGGAAGCCTGCAAGTTAGAAACACCTTTTCACTCTATTCCTATTAATTTTTGTACACAGAAAAACAGAAAGAAAAGAGCCTGTGAACCATCTACAGAAGGCCAGTATATCTGTGCACATTCAGGTTTCTTCCCAGGATGCTAGGAAATTACTTTTTTTGCCTTTCGTTTGAACTTCCAGTCAGATTGGCATTTTTCCACATACCTGTTCACGACCAACCTCTTCTATTAACAGTTTTAAAACTCCGTCTAGGCTTTCACAGACTGAACAACAAAGTGATACTGCCTAATTCAGCCAAAAAACATAATATGTTTCTGTGGAACAGAAACAGCAGATAAAATTATCAACTTGTCAGGAGATGTGCAGAGCAGACAAGAAAGCATTTATAGCCTACATTAGTCTAATTTGCAAATATTTTGGAGCAAATTAACTGGATATTTAGTACCAATAAAAGTATTATAGTAAATTAAAAGTATGTTCTCGCCAATGTTAAATGGTAAATATGGTGCTGCTAACAACATCCCCATATAGGACAGGTTCTTCAGAGTACAGCAACTATCATATTCAGTAAGTTTGTATTTCATCTTGCAGGATTCCAATACCCACGATTTACAGAGAGATGTAGTGTGACACAGCAAAGGTGTGACTAATTGAATTCCGTTTTAGACACCCATGATGTATATAGCACAGTCAGCAGCCTTTACAATCAGTGGAGAGAAACAGGAGACATGTAAAATCAGATGGACATCTGCTTTATGATGAGCTCAATCATAGTTGAAGCATGCCTGTCATTCTTGTGTTACTGTCAATCTATCTCCAAAGCATCTCTAAGGTGCAGGTGTCGAAAATTTCCCTATTTACTTTTGGAACCCAGGTGAACTGAGTCTATTAGTGATATTTTTTTAAATTCAGACACTGGGCAGTGCAACTGACGGAAATGCTTTGCAGGACCTGCAGTTAAGGAAGAGCTGCTAGTGGATGTGAAGGTCTACAGCAGCTTCAGCTGGGGAGACCATGGGAGTTTTGGAACTGGTGAAGGCAGTGAAGAAGTTGCTGTAATGGAAATTCTGGTTAGACACAAAAATTTCTTTTTTTGCCCCACAGTCAGGGTGGTCAAGGACAGAAATAGGTTTGCCTGACAGTTTGTTGAACATTCAAAACTTGACAAAGCCCTGAGCAACCTGATCTAAGTTCAAACTCAGTCCTGCTTTCAGCAGGTGGGTGGACTAGACAACAGTTTTCTTCTGATTTAAATTATTCTGTGACTGAAGGATTCTGTCACTCGAAAGGGGCCATACAGAACAGATGATTAACTGTTAACTAAGAAGGCTGTGGTTCTTCAGTTTTAAAGTGGGTGTCAGAAGTTCAACTTTGAATGAAAACAGTAATATCTGGAGATGTGGTGAGAATGCTAGGGCTGCTCTAAATCAAGGCTTTCTTAAACATAATCACTCCAGACACATTTAAAGACTCAAGATCATTTTTTCTCTGCTGCAAAGGAACAAAGAATGAGTAAACTCTGACAAACAGAAAATCAAAACAATCTTACATATTCTGCCATCTTCTTCATGAGCCAGCATTTTGCAGCTTTCATTTATACAGTATTTTCAGTGTCCCTGATTTTCACTTTCCTTGTATTGTTATTCTTACCCCTCCCCTCCCTTACTTCAGTTCTTTTATGCATTTTTAGTCTGCTTCAGCCATACTTTGCTGTCCAGTTCATTCTTGACTTGAACTGCAATCATAAAAATCACTTTATTTACTCTCTCTCATGTAAAGACAAGAGGTAAAAATATTCAGTTGAATACAGAAAAAAACATGCATATATACACACTGCTTCTGTTTCCATCTAGTGGACAAATGATGTTTAATTTGTCCTAACCTTCCATATACTGGTCTGTTTGTTTTATCCCAAAGACCTTTACACAATTCACAACTGAGCGAGAAAATGGGCATTTGTAGAACAATGTATGAAATCTTACTGAAGTCTTTTCATCATAACAACATTTAGAAATAGGCCTCTCAGACATCTGGCAGCAAGACTAGGAAAATGATAGTTGCACATATCTACAAACGCACCATAAGCATTTCCAACAGTAAATCTTGCTGTTTCCCTGGAACCTCTTACTCCATACAAAAGAAAACAAATCTGAAAACCACTGTTTCAAATGCTTGAGCTTCTGTCAGTAAAAAACGGTGCCACTCATTAACAAGGAAAAAACCTTTTTATGAGAGCAAGTTCTACTGACAAATGGAACAGCTTATCATGTCCAGGACAAATGTTATAAATCAACAATTAGTGACAACAGGCAGAGATTTAGGGCTCAGTATCCTGACACAGGAAAAAACCATCTCCAACTTCCATGGCAATAATCCATGCAGAGTCCAGTTGTATCTGCTCATTAGACCAGGACAAGCCATGATTTGTTTTTAGAGTGGACTTCTATTTAGAGAATCACCTTAATTCTTCCTAAAGTACAAACAAGACTGTCCAGGTTATGATAGCAGACAGGAGGGTCAAATCACACAATCAGCAGGATGAGAAAATTACTATTTCCTAACCCTGAACAGAATTTGTTTGCTTGTTTCTGGAGGCATTAATGCATTTATGTTTTGTATCCCATATTTCCAAAACGTAAGAATGGGTTCTTATGCTGACTGTGGCATATATGTACATAACTCATGTACAGAGCTCCATATACTCATCAATAAAAATTTTGCCTTTTTGTCATGTTGTTTTATGTAAAAAATACCTAGTTGCTACAAATTCCTTTATTCTACTAGTAAAGAAAAAGCCTAAAATACTTTTTTTGCTTGAACATACTCTACATTCAAATGCAGAAATAATATTTTAATAGCAGTATCAGCTTTCTTCATTTATCCCTCCTTTTTCCAGAAAGTTTCACAGTCAGTTCGCAGTTTTTAATTGCTCTGGTCTTCCAGTATTTTCTTTGGTTGCCATGTTGTACTAAATGAATGTTCAGTACCATGGATCTGTCAGAATTGGCATCCTTCAACACAGATCACCATTTCCCATGTTTCCTGCTCTGAACCAATTAACAGTGTTGGTAATTTTCTCTCATGAAGTAAAATCCCGGAATTAATTAATTCATGCCTTTAATTTTGAGTTCTCTTGGGTGTAAAGGGTGTTCAGCTCCTTGTAGAAGGAAATTAGTGCCCGACAGTCATACTCAATCATTTGAAATGTAAATGTTCTGTAAGAAATTAATAAATTACCTGCATAGGACTATAAACTGCAAAACAGAGCAAGAGTGAAAATCTACTCCTACAAGTATTTAAATAGAAATTTAAATAGAAAATCAGCAAACTCTGAATTTGCTGTTCATTCAGAATATAGACAATGTTGTTCCTACCTTTCAACCTAATACATGTCAAATGATGTAATTATCATTACNATCCCACAGCTTTTCCCGGAGCCTGTTCCAGTGCCACACCATTCACTTCTTCTCCTTTTCTGTCTTTCTTCTCTCTTATGTGGCATGGAACAATCTTTCAAGAAGCACTCTGCTGTGAGCATCTGCAGAGAGCATACTCTCATAAATTCAATATTACCAAACAACACAATCCATACCATGACATTTTTTGCTTTGCAAATTTTGCATATATTTTTCAGGTTTCAGGCAACGTTTAAATCATTCTACCAATAAAGTGGTTCAGAAAAGCCAAAGTATTCTCATAAATTACATCTGATAAATAAGTAAAATTGTCAATACTTGATAGGAAATTTTGATCTCAGCAGACTGAAAGCTAATAAAATATAAAGACTGTTACCAGTATTAAAAACAAAATCTCTTTACTTCAAGCTTTCAGTGAGGGGAATAGTATATAAAGTAAAGTAAAACACAACATTAAAAGAAACACGAAAAAAAATTTCTTCCACCCCTTCCCAGTATAGATATACCCCAATACCAGATTTGACTTGCATACACAAGAATCTATTGATCTTACCTTCCAGTAACTAAAAGTCAGAACCAGATGTTCTCCATATTACCAAATTATAATCAGTACAGCACATACTTTAAAAACATCACTTCTATTACTAATATAATAGAAACATGCAAAAATCAGTAAAATGAGAAACCTGCCTCTCCATTAGGATTTTAGTTGTTTCTCTGCCCAGTCTGCACATTCTTAATCATCATAGTTCTGGAAAATCACTGTTTCTTTATATTGCTGTTTCCCTCAGCAGTTAGATGAAAATAATAATCATGAAACCTGTTGTCATTCTGTATTAAATCTCTATTAAGTATTTTGATATTCTCAAATGTAGGGTCCTCTCTAAGAAGCATATACAGAGGTAATTTTTACCTCCTATATATGGTTCTGTTATTATGTCTGCACTGCATACGAAGACACCAAGAGCTTTCTAAGGATCATTTATCACAACACACTCTACTACTACTACTACTACTACTAAAGTATTGCACTTACTTTGAATCCAGCTGT